>JAVQJD010041746.1:0-38388 GCA_036023655.1 Nannoperca australis
TTAAAGTTAAGACTAGTTTAAAGTCATCTTCATTGAAAAGTACAGTGCTTTTCCTTCAAAAATAAGGACATTTCAATGTGACCCCAAACTTTTGAACGGTAGTGTATATATATATAAAATGTATAAATATAAATGTTTTATTAAATAGCAAAACCATTAAACACAAAGCTTTTTGGTGAGAAACACTGAATCTAAACTGTTTAGACCTTTAAAACATTTTTTGTGGACACTGTTTCAAAGATCTACTCTAAACTAAAGGGAGTTTTTCCTTGCCATTGTCGCTAGTGCTGCTCATGGTGGGAACGTTGGGTCTTTGTGTATGTGGAAGTTGGTCTCGACCGGCTCCATGTGATTGAGTGCCCTGAGATAACTTTGTTATTATATGGCGCTATATAAATAAAAATTCAATTGAATTAAACTATTTGATCAACAGTTTTTGAGAATGTAGTTTGTGTTGTTAATGTAATACAGGCTTATACTGCCAGTAGTATACCTTTTAATACCTTTTATACCCTTTACTAAAGGGTATAAATACCCCATAAATATACCCTTGCTATTTGGTATATAAAATATGAAATTTTGTAAAAATCAGAGAATAGAGTATACATGCACATGCACACACAAGCACATCCATTCATATGGCCAGAGAGCTGACTGAGAGGACCTGGCAGTGTTCTTATCTTCCTCACATTGCTGTGTGACTCACAGCCTTACCAGGCAGCACAGTCATTAGGGGCAAGAAGACCTTTCATATCTCAGTCAGTCCCACAGCTCTCCTCAGGGCCGGCCAACAGGGACCCACACACTCCCCCTCTCCTCTCCTTCTTTATCCACCCACCTCTTCTCTCTCACCTCTTGTCTCTGTCCCTCGATTCTCCATTGTGTTTCTGTCTGGTGCTGTCTCACACAGATTTAATGTCAGGTGTTCTCTCGCTGTGTTAAATAAGTCATTTTTTTTCTTTGCCCAGAGGGGACAGAGCACATGTTTTCCCTGCCAACCATCCCCACTACACACACACACGCACACATAGACACCGGATCCGGGCTGTTTATGTGTGGCAGACACCATCTAGGGATGGGTGTGTTAGAGATATCAGGGGTATTCAGGCGTGGGCTCCTGGTGGCAGCTGGGACGTTTCGCCCCATCTCTTCCTCACCACCTAAATTTACCGACGCCCACCAGCAATCTGAGGGCAAAACCCATCTTCCCAACTCATGATGGTGGAACAAGTGGTGTATAGGTAGGAGTGGCTCTGTTCTTCTAATCGATGTGTGTGTGAAGGGTTAGGTGAACATGGACAATGAGATAATGTGCGGTCAAAGCCCCCCTTCTCTTGAGGCTGTGCCAGCAAGCATGACAATCAGATGAAACCAAAGCTCCAGGGAGAAAGATAAAACGCACCATAATAATGTGTGTAAGAAAGAGGGAGAGCATAATACAAAAATCATGTATATACTGTGCAATACCAATATCCACAATAATGTAAATTCACTTGGTTTTTGTATATATATTTTTCTTTTTATTCTGTATTATTAAAAAGCTCTTTTGCATGCTATATTTTTATATTTTATATCTACTACAGTTTTTTTATTCATCACCTTTGCTACTGTATGCCCTGCAGTTTTCCCATTGAGGGACTGATAAAGGTTTATCTTATATATATATACATATATATATATATATACACCCAGATTTTATGCCCCTGCACATGCAAATCTTTGCATTGCCTTTCAGGCTGCAATAAGACATTTGGAAAACAACTTTTAAAAAGTGACAATAAATGGTGAAAAAAATGCAAATAAAATGCTGAAGTAATTTAAAAATTAATAAGTGGAGAGTTTTTTTGCTACAAGTGAATTTTAAAGTCGGTTTTTCAGACTGGTTTTTGTATTATTAAGTATCTGATCTGACCTTTTACCATCAATACAATTTAAACAAAATAATCTTTTGGTTTTCTGACCAGCAACTATATTGTTTTGGTTCTTTCATAACAGCCACAACAGGCAGATGTTTATGAGCATGAACAGTTCTGATAAACTCACACTACCTGCCCAGCACCCAACAGCTGGCAGACAATGTTAGAAACTAACTGGTGCACATATTTTAGGATTTAGCTTTAGCATTTATCAGCTAAAGAGCCAGCTATTACACTTAGGAGTTGGTAGAGAGAAAAAGAAAAGAGCTATATGGAGAGTGTGTGAATATTGAATTTACATTTGCCAGGTGGCCACAAACACGACTCCAAATGAACGCTTATGTTGCTCCATGTCTCCCTGATGTCTAAACAAGCAACTTTGTAAGGTGATAATATGTCAATGTTGTGTTAACAGCTAGTAGAACTGCCCCCATATGGCCAAAATAAATCCATTAATGCAGGTTTAATGCACTGTTTTAAGGCTAGTATAAGAAAGCCAGAAAGAAAGATCGAGAACATATCTGTTTTAAAAAGAAAGTGGAGATGAAGAAACAGACAAACTGTCTCACCTCATGCTTGCCCTTCATCCTGCAGATCCTGATGTCATTTTTGTTCGACTCCCATGTTCTTTTCTACACATTAAAAATAAAACATGTGCACTGCTGGTTAGGTAGTAGAAAATTACATTTTTCCAGCCTAACGACGAGTAAAACATCCACCTAAAGGGCGTACATGCTATCGGTGTCTGTCCAGAAGGTGCTCACCTTGCTGTAGAACATCTCGTCTCCTGCAACGATGTCCAACTCCACACGGAAAAGGTCATCCCTGCAGAGAGAAAGAGACAGACAGAGTACGAGTGGCAGTCAGCCAACATAGCACTATCCAAAGCTTACGATAAGGCAAGACACTGCACTAAACAAACCGTGACTACCAGTTCCACAGCAGAAGTACAGCATAGATATTATTGCTAGCTCAGGACAGTGCAGGTCAATGCAGTTTTTCTTTTGGATAAAATCCAAGCCACACATTTAACACAAACACTAAGTATGAATATTTCCCCTATATATTAAATCTCTGGGGTTTTACGACTAAATAATTCTGTGCGTGCAGCAATGTAATGAATACATATTAGAGACATCTATTCGGAGATTAGAGGAACAGCTTTACAATGTCTTCCATTTCTCCCAATACATATGAAAAATGGTAACCGACTGCACAATGATGTCTCAAATTTCCCCTTTGCCTTTTGCCTCCGCTCATTAAACTCGACTTGCTGTATTGAATTTGCTCCGAGGCCCCAAATTCAGCTTATCAGTCTTATTTATAAGCCTGAAATTGAATTAATGGATGATTTAATCAAGTTGTTATACTGATGCTTGCACACCCCCACATGCTGCCTACACATGGTCCAACACCATGCATGCATTCATGATATTCCAAACACTACTTTTTCTCACTTAATCTGCTGATAATTCTGCGGCAACCTTGGATGTTCCTGTGAAAATGCCAACTAAATGAGAGTTGGGCTAGGCAGCTAAAAGCTGACGCTTGCATATTGATTAAGGCCTTGGTATCTGCTGGGATGAATCTGAAGCTGGGGCTTCATCTAACCAAAGAGCCAGGCTCTCTCTGGGCTAATCTGTAAATCTGCCATAGCCGTTTAATTGCAGCAGAATCGATCCCATCTCTGATCCAGCTATGCCTGCCTCTTGGTTTCTCATTTTTCTATGAGAGAGGGAGGGGTCATCATGTGCGCATTCATGTACAAGTGTGCCTGCAAATGTGAGCATTGGTACAACCTGAGTGTGTGTGTCAATGTGTATTTGCATTTGTTTATCTGAAAGAGAAAGCTGTGAGAATGCGTGCACGATGAGAGCACAGGTAGGCCATCAGGTTACTCCACTCCTGAATAATTCATCCTCACTTCCTGTCTGTGTGTTAGAAGATTCCCGCTCTTGCTCAACCTCGCAGAACAGGACAATGACTAAGTGGCGAAGGAGTGCGAAGGAGTGCAAAATCACCAAACACTTGCTCGGTGCGTCCCTGCTTAACAGGTCAGAGTTTAAGCGTTCTCCAAACAGTGGAGTGGGCCAGAGTGTGAGCCATAATCTCATCCAGGCTGCTTCAGCGTTGTCTCAGCATTAACATAATGAATATAGCACCAGGCCTCCTAGTCAGAGTGGCTGGCAGCCAGCACTGTTGCTGCCTTTGAATGTGCAGAGGAGGGGGAATTATTTATGCTGCTTCTTCTCTTTCTCTTCTCTTCTCTTGCCTTCCATGTTGTTCGAATGATGCAAAGCCTGTGTCCTATATGTTTTGGATTGTTAAGTGTGTTAGTGGATGCAGTACATATTAACATGTTAAAATGCACGGTAAGATGAGGTAAGGATTCACAGCAAGGACTAACGTGAACTGTGCAAGGATTTCATTATTCTTAATGTTGCAGGATGTGCGCAAAGCCTTGAATAGCCTCAATTCATAACTTACAAAGGCGCCATATCCAACCTTAAAACCTACAAATCAAATGTCTCCTATTTCCTTTTCTTTGTCTGGCCCTGTGTGTTTGTGTGTTAGTGTGTGTAGGATGTGCACGTGTTCTTTCATAAACGCATCTGACCCATTTTGACCTGGCTAATACAAAGTCAACAGAAAACCAAGAAAAACTGTCAACATTTCTGACTTGACCGGCTCGTGAACTTTCTCCTCTTGGCCCGCCAAACAAGAGCAGACTCAAGGTCAAGACATCTTAAGCCGCCAAGTTATATTTCTTTATAGTTCTCTTCTTCTTGCTAGCAGACATATTGTGGTTTATTTTGAGCCTTTCTGAGCCTGCAAATAGAGTGTGCAAGAGAAGCTGCTCCATGGGATGAAACTGAAATGGAAAGATTTGAGCTGACCACCTAGTTACCCTGACATTCCTGCTGACTGAAGCAGAGTACACTGTGGCACGTCTGTGTGTGTTTGCATGTACCAGGGTGGCTGTAAATATGTGCCTGTGTAAGTAGCCGTGTCCCAGTTCGATATTACAAACTAAATCCCAACAAGTGAATTTGTAATACTCTAAATATTGAAAAGTGGGTACAGCAAAATCCTGCACTACCCATTGAGTTCATTGAGAGAGCAACGTGTTGGTCGAAGACCTTCAATTTTGTTACTTGCTGGCTGTGATGGCTGCCCCGGCAGTCACACAATTGATTTGAATGTCAGTAACCCTCCTGCACTGACACACCTTAGTTTTCACTCTGTGGTTTCTTCACTTTTGGGCAAATAAAACCCACTTTTTGAAAGTCCACTTGTGATTTCTTATGCCTGTCAGCCCTGTCCCTCACAGTGACCTATTATAGATCAAATGTTTTATGGATTGCTCAAAAAAATGAAAGTTAAAAGTTGTTGTTTAAATTACGTCAGTTTGCACTCATCTAGGATCATTTGCAAAGTGCTTTAACTTGTTGTACAGTATCCTTTGAGGATTAGTCTAGAGTGCACATTATATAGCTTAAATTGTGTCTTTACTTGTTTGTGTCTCTCCCCACACACTTGTCCTCGTCTGCATGCTGAACTTTCTCTGCAAGCCACTGTACAGCAGAACAGCCTGGCAGCTTTACCTCCCAAGCACCCCAGTGTTTGCCACAACTGAGCGTCTGCCATGAGGCATTTGACCTGGCTGTGACCGAATGCGTGAGCCCCTGTGACCTCCGAGGTCAGCGTCTGTGGGCTAATAAACTGAGCAACTTCCAACCTGGCAGCAAGTCAACACACTTTTCCTTTCCACCTAATGCGAAACAAAAACACACACACACACACACACACACACACACAGATCGTCACAGATGGTAAAAACCTCTTACACTTTATCACAATTGGAACAGTTAATCAAGAGTTGGCTTCATTCCTTTGGTCATCTTGTCAATAGGTAAACACTCTCCTATTGGTTTATATTTGTGTGGATTATCTCTTTGGATCTGACTGAGGGCTGAAGACCACAGGATCCACAGCTGCTCATCTTGACAGCAATGAAATGGAGCTTAACACAGCGAGGTGCTTTACTCCACCTGCCACCAGCCAAACACATAGTTTACTTTCATTTAGCGAGGATGGGAAGAGGAGGGGGAGAGGTAGCTGCTCCCAGCAGGTGCTTGGGGCAGGAATTTAGCAGCGCTAGCAGTCTGTGGAGCAGCTATGCTAATGGTGACAGGATTTGGGGATGAATGAGGCGTCTTATCAGGCCATGCACTTCGCACGAGCTTATACTTGCCACCACACAGGTACTTATTTATATATTATACATTTTTAAACTCTGCCTCCCCGCTGAGCTGTCTGTGGCTCACACAAGCACACAGATCTGTTTCTTTCTAGACTGATCATTTTCTGTTTAGAAGCCACAAACACGATTAGCCACTTACAAGAAATATATAAATATTCTCTTTCTCACTCATCTCTGAATCTGTCATGATGTCATCAACCCCCCTCGCTTCTCTCATCTTTCTGCCTGTCAGTCTAGCATTTCATTATCTTCCGGTTGGCTGAGACATTCATATCAGTTTACTTCTGCTATTCAGTAAGAATATCTGCAGCTGTAAATTGAAATGAACCTCTCTCAGACTCTCTTTATTGTTCTTGTTATATTTTAAAGCAGATCTGCAGACTGTAGTAGCCGTAGCTGCCTGTGGGCAGTTTTACTGTCAGGCCGTGTGCATGTGTGCGCTTATAGACTCTCTCAGTGCAGACAGAATGGCTGGAACAATGTTACACAGTTTACTACCAATTCTCAGTAGTGAGGTTAGAACCAGCTGGAGGTCAGGGAATGGGTCATTTCCGGGACCACAGTGGCGTCTCTCATAGGAAACCACTTCAATCTTCTTTCAGACTGCCACTACAGCAAATAACCAGCGCCACATGTGGAAACTTACTGTGTCTCATTTTTTCTCAGTATGTTTTAAGCTAAATTATTTTTTTGACAACACAGGCAGTAAATCTTAAGGTCTATGTTTTTTGTTAGCTCAGTCTGTTTCGCGTCGGCTCCTGAATGGCTCCGGGGAGCAGCAGATGTAGCTTTACAGCGTAAACCTGGTGCAGCTGATCAGACTGTCCTCATCTGGCTGTCCTGACCACCAGGGCTTCTGCCTGTCCAGGATCAGTACATTCACCAGACTGACACACATATGGGGACCATCATCATATGGACTCCAAACTAGAAAACATTTGCTGGGCCAAATGTCAGCCTTCAAATAAAGCTGCTGTAACAGATCTGTAGTGTTCTTACTAGCACATTAATTGTGTAGACAGCTATGAGACAGGAGTTGATGTTACAAATACATACGTATACAATACTTGCTTGTGAGTAGTCACTGATTAAACAAGCTTCTAACAATGCCTATTTCATGAGGATGCGTGGATGAGCTTTGCTGTGCCACTTGCCTCTTTCTGGTGTGACATGGGCTTCCCATTTGTTTTGTGTTTTGTGTTTTGTGCAAACGGATATGCTAAAACCTTGGGAGAACACAGAGTCATGGTGTACTAGGGCTAGCAGTTCTTAGGCACAACTTGTCTTTCAGCTGAACGCTAACATGTCTACAGTTAGCATGTTGAAACACCGAAATGTAATGAAATGTTTACAATGTAAACTGCATTGTAAACACTGCCACTAACAATGTTTATTGTACTAATACAATATTTTCATGATGAATAATGGGTTTTTTTATTTTGGAGAAGATTTCAGCTTTAACAGTCTTGGACCAATCATCTTCATTTAGTCCTGCCAAAATTCCTAAATTCAACAAGTATCAGCTATCGCTATACAGCAATACTGATTGTATGTTTAATTAGTACACTTCAATTTGTGGCTCATACACTGTAACTCCTAAAATAATGTCTAAAAGCTAATGTTGCTTGGCAACAAATGTAATGATAACAGACACTCCAACAAATATTACAACTGAAAATCGCTCTGACAGAGCTATATTTGTACTTGTATACAGTATGTGTGTGATGTAATCAATTAAAGACATATCACAGGTCACAGATTTCTTAAAAGCTCATTCTTACTGTAAGGAAAGCTATAAATTACATGCTTATACTATAAATTAATTAGTATGTCTTTGTGTTGTACCTGGCTCCAATGTAGAGTGTCCGATTGACTTGGAGGATCCTCTGGATGTGTAGAGGCTCTTGTCTCAGCCATGTTCGGTGGGGTCGGCCCAGAAACACTGGGTGCCTTCTCACCACTGTCAGTGAATGAGAGACAAAAACACACAATGGCTGATCCCACACTGACATCCATCTCTGACAAAAGCAACACAAAAGTGGTTTTGTGTTCGTTTGTTTCGTCAGTTCAGCAGTAGTAGCAGGTATTCAAGGTTATGTGGAGAGAAAGTTTTAGCTCTGCATTTGAAATAGCAGCATACCTGCTACATTAAATATACAGAGCAGAGCACAAACTGAGATACAAGAAACAAATAATCTTCTGAAAATGAAAGAGGCCTGAACTACACCTCATATGTCACCGTTATATTCACAATATTTGTTTGTTGACCGATAGGGACCCACGTTTGATGAATTGTTCATTTTCATGCTGCTTTTTGTTGACGAGTTTGGCAATGCATGTTCTGCCAACTGATTCAGATAATTCAAAAAGAGAGCCACACGGAGACAGGTGACATTTTTAAAAAAATCTAAAAGGTAAAACAAAGTGTTTCAGAGGACGAGGGATTCTGTACACAGAGGAAGGGAAACCTTAAGGGAAAGAAACCAACCAAAGACAAAAGTGGTGGAGCTTTTTACAGCATGTTGTCCCACAGATATGCAAATGTGCAAAGAAAGAAATTAAAGTGAAGAAAGAAGCATAAATAACAGCTCTATATAAATCCAATGGATTTCTGTGTAAAACCAATAGGTCTATCTGTCTTTGACCCTTCATTCTCTCTTTGCTCTTTCGTCATTTCTTCTTTATATCCCATCCTATTGTCCATTCTTCTGTTTCCTCCTTATTCACCTCTGTTTTGTCTGGCTGTCTGGTGTTTCTATCCTGTAATTTCTTCCTACTCCACCTTTTTTCCCTCTGTCCACCTCCCCGCTGTCCATCCAAATGAATCTGCATTTACTACTATAACTTACCTGCTGCTGAGTCTAATGCAGCCACTCCAGTTTAGCTCTCAGGAGCCTGACAACCTCTACACTCTACTGTTTGCTATTGATACATGGAGAAGGGTCTTGACTCAGCTGGGAAACCATCAATCAATATTATTGAACTGCAATCAATCAAGGGCTGGTCTGAGCTGGAGACCAAGCTGATATGGAGACTCAAAGTCTGAGTGTGTAAGGAGCTGCGTCTCTTGAGGGTCTGAGTGTGTGTGTGGGAAAGTCGTGAATGCGAGAGCCCCATCCTTCACTCTGGTCTCATTCCTGAGTGTGACCCCACACCTCCCGACCTAGACACCAGTCAACACCCTTCGTGTGAAAGCCTGTCTGATCGCCGCAGCCCACACCATGACCCTAAGCCTTCTCCATGCCCTCCCCCCATTTCAACACACTGGCTGTTAGGGCACGACCCCACACCCCACACATCACGACCTGGGAGAGAGGCACATAGGGGAGTAGGCGGCTAGAGGGCGTGAAAATCAAGAGGTCAATACCTTCCGTGGGGATGAAGTTGAGGGGCCCCGGTTCTTCTGGGAATGTCGAGCTGGCCGTTTGCAGCAGCCAACACAGCAGGACGAAGGAGGAAGGGGCCACAGTCGCCATAGCAACACAACCTCGGAATCTGTGGAAATTAAAAAAAGGAAAAGAAGAAAATTAGAAAAAAGAGTGAGCGGTTGCTATATGAAGTAGAGGAGTGAGACACGCATAAACATCCACAGACTGAGAAACATTCACTCACTCAATCACTGCCTAACTAACTAACTGGCTGGATGGTTTCTTTGACTGAAGCTCTATCTTTGTATTCCCACAGCATCTCTATCTCTCCGCCCTGATGTGAGCGGAGATAAATAGCTGCTCAGAGTAAGGGATTAAGTCATTCACTGACGGAGAAGTGTCCAGTCAGCTCTGAATACTGCCAGATAACTGTGGCACAACATGACCACATCAAAAGCATCACACCGCCTATGACACATCTAAAAAAAATGAGAAAAAGGCAAAGGCGAAAAATCTTGGGCAAGACAGAGGGCAATATATGACCTACAGTTGAATGGAAAATCTGTATAGGCAGAGAGTGAGTGAAAGGCTAAATAGCACTCCAGACATCAAGCATTATCCAGGATATTAAAGAGACTGAGAGAGGGAGAGAAGTGGTGGTTTACTTAAATTAAATGCTTGCCAGCAACGCAAATCATCCCTCTGACGGTAGAGTTAAACTGTCTTTATTTTTCATCAGGCGGTACCAAGGCACATGCAGGTCTCGGATGTGATTCATGTGGAAATACAAATGATACCCAAATTAAATTACCCTACGCGATCCAGCTAGAACATGCATCAAGCACTCCGTCGTGCAGGAGAAAATCTCTCAGAAATGTTATTGACTTCAGCCACGAACCTCAGATGGCATGTCTGGTTGGCTGCTACCTCTGTGCTGCTGCCATTTTGCTGCTGTAGCATGTGTGTGGAGGACTTCAATGTGCATCCAGCAGGCACTTTTATTAAAGTTGTTATTATCTTGAGCTCTGACCCATCTGTAATCATCTATCAATTTTTCTCTCCCCATACGAGCTTGGCATGTAATTGTGTTTTCCTACAAATTTCACAAACACACTGTAATTTACTCGACTTTCATCTTGTTGTCACCTTGATGCTGAATGCAGCATCGAGCCATTTGCTTTGAAAATCAAGTAGAAAGGCCTTCTGTGCCCACTGCCACAAACACAAAACATTTCATGCACAATTGCAACATCTCACATTTGACTACGCAAGGTTGAATTTGTTTATGCAAATCTCCATTGCACTTTACTGTGGTCACAGATGCACAATGTGTAAAACAATGCAAAACCAATTATTTTGCTGAGCGTACGGTATCCACTACGCACTACACTTCTTCTTCGGTTAAGTTCATGTCAACTGAACTGCACTGTGGATTTGAAAGCTCTACTGACAGATTATGATGAAACATGATCAAATCAAAGCAGCTGTAATAAACAAAAATAATCATAACAACTGAAATAGTATGTATAATACAATACAGACACTAAATATATAAAATTACACAGCCAACAAACAAAAGTATGTGCACACCCGAACATTACACAAATATGTGATATGTCAATCCAAAACCATGGGCATTAACATGCTGCTGGAACAGGCTTTCCACAAGAATTTGGAACCTGGCTGCAGAGATTTGTTGCCATTCAGCCAAAAGAGCACAATTGAGTTTTGGCACTGGTGTTGCTGTTGCAGTTCATACTAAGGTATTTGTATTGGGGGTTGAGGTCTGGACTCTAGAGCAGTTAGGGTCTCGGATGCCAAACTGGGTAAGCCATTATTGGCCTTGCTTTGTGCCATTGTCACATTGAAACACCCCAAAAGTTGCTTCACAGCTGGAAGAAAACTATATGCTATAGCAGCACTATGTAATTTTTGCTGAAAAGTGGCCACATTAACACATTATAAGATAATGATAAATGTTAAAACATCAGTTAGAATGACAAATAAAGTAAAAATAACAAGTAAAAAATTGTAATTAAGTCAGGGAACTGACTGCAATGCCAGTAATACTCTAAAATCTATCTAAAGTTTGATCTATCTATCGTTATCTATCTAACATTTGCCACCATAAGCTACTGGTCATACCAGACCAGGGAAGGCTGTTGATGCAAACATCCCAAGTGTACTGAATTGTGCAAGTGTGAGTTTTATTCATTATAAATTCAACATTGTATTTGTGGCACAAAACATGACATACAGCCCCAGACCAAAAATAGTGACCAAAACTATGTATACAGGGCATACATTTAGCCATATAGTGTAAATTCACAAGAAACACAGTAAAATTATTATTAAAATAATCAATATGGTAATTCAGTTATTTAACTTCATTGCCATATTAATTCATTAATTATCTTCAATGAAAATGAAAGAAGTACAGAATAAAGTTCAACAGAAAATTTTAAAAATAAAATAAAATGCATCAATGGAGAAAACTGGCATACTCCATGTAGTAATATAAAAACAATTTCCCTTTTCCAGTCATTTTTGTTTTAGTCTTTACCCCCCCCAAAGCCCCCCAAAAATGTAATAAAGGATATAAACAGCCATTGTGCAGCCCATCTAATGGAGTCCCAGACATAACCTTATCAGGACACATAATCTTTATGGGACATTTCTCAAATTCCCTGCTCTGAGATCTGAATAGAAGTGGGAGGCATGCTTATTACTCAACACCCACAAGCAAAATTTAAGAGGTGAAGGGGAAAGAGTCACAGAGAGAAGAAAGGAGGTCACGGGGTAGAGGAAAAGAGATGGAGTGAGAGATAAGTGAGAAACAAGAGAGAGAGAGAGATAGAGAGAAAAGGAGAAGTCAGGAAGTCAGTATGTGCAATCAGAGATTCTATTGTTTCTGCTATTAATAATGTATGAATAAATGTCAGGCGGTACGCATTCGATTAGTATAATTAGACACCCTGGGCTATACAATTTCATGGGACAGCAGAATAAGTAGATACACAAGTATAAAAGCAAGCGCGCATGTGTGTGTGTGTGCGCACAAATGGTTCAGAGGCAAAGGATCCCTGTAATTATGACAAATGGCTGCAGCCGAGTCCATTCAGAAGCCTCACTGCATGGCACAAGCGGCACAGTGGTGTGCCATTATCATTGAACAAGGCATACTGCAAGTCACATATACATTTTGCTATTTGGAGGAGGGACGCTATTCCCAAATATTCAACCCCAGGGTGCCATAGCACTCTGTGTTCGAAATTGAAATGGCAGTAGATGTCACTGAAGTCATATTGAAGCTGGCACGCTGTGTGGGCTCCACGAAACGTTAAAAACTACACTGTCAGTAGCAAATTATTGTGTCAGTTCTTTCACCGTGGGGACTATTGTTTCCAGTGTTGTGACAAACGTATTCAGGGATTGAGCTTGATTTCAGGTCTTATTTGGATGCCAAAGTTAATACAGATGGCAAGTGACAACTGTGGAGGAAAAAAATACAAACGATAGCTGGTAAAGTTAAACTTCAGTCTGAGCGTTAACATACCATCAACTCCAACTAGCTTTTGTTTGCTATTAATGAAACAGGACCCCTGAACTCACCACCCAGCTCCATTCGCTTTAACAGGATTTTTACAGACTTGTTAACTTGTCCGTTTCCACAGCCCCAGATCAATTTGATTATGGGTGTTTAGGCAGGTAATTTCCTAAACAAAGTCATTAAGAGAAAATTTAGCTGCTGAAAATGGTGGGGGAGGGAGGGTGCTTTCTCCCACTCGTGTCTTTAGTAAAGCTCTAATGAGGACTGATACTGTTCTGATACAGAGTCAGGCTAAAGAACAGTGGCTTAAAAGAGGAGAGGAAATGGTTTGATGACGAAGAGGATATGTGAGGAATGCCTGCAATGTGGAATTGGATGCTGATTATGTGACCCTCTGCTGCAGGGGTTTGGGTACTTTGCATGCAAATAGAACACCTCATCATCAAATGAAGGCGCTAATATGCTCTGATATGCTTTTGTCTCTTATTACGGTTGCCATGGCTCTCGCTTTCTCCTGTCTTCAGTCTCTCTACCTTTTCCCTTTCACCATCTCATTACATCCAGGTTTCTCTCTTGCTCTCCCGTAGCCCCAGTCTTGTTGATGTGTACGCTCTCAATGTATTTTCATTACACAGCCATGAGGTACTTGAACAAAAAATTGTACCGTTGAAAGAAAACCAAGATTATGCGTGTCCTAGATATTGGGAAAATGCTAATGAAATAGAACAGCATTAATGGGAACACTGTGGTGGTTGGGGTATTCATGATTAAAATATTTAACAGAGTGGCTGTCAAGTATTATATAAAGATATCAGTACTGGTAGAACACAGTACTCAAGCAATAGTCTGACATATAATCCCTTTTCACACTGGTCGCGCAGCTTCAAAAAGCCTGCTCAGTGGAAGAGTGAATTCAAACATGCTCTATTTCCACACAAATCCTTTTATCATAATTTTACAATGCAAATTTTATTTGTATGTTCACCAAAAATATGAATGTTTTTCATACAATTTGCAGTTACTGCACATATTAAAGCTGCACTTATCAGTACTTTTATATTAACAATAGATTGCATACATCACTTGTAAGTGAAAGGAGGCAGTCTCAATAATGACCCCACAGAGAATCATCACCTAACTCTATGGAGTGAATGAATGTGCCTCTTTCAGCTCATTGTTTTGCTGTCCCACCCACAACTTTACTGTTCTGGTTCACTCTCACCAGTCTCAAGAATATAGTGGAGAATTTAGCAGCTATAAGAGCCAGATATTCAAAAACAGAGCAAATATTGGACTGAACATTTGACTTGCATTCACCAGATGCCCATAAGTCCAAATAAATGCAAATGTTTGCTGGATGTGTACATAGACAAGTTGTCTGTCTTAACTTTATGTCAGAGTTGTGTTTACAGCTTGTTGTGCTGCTCCAATTTAGTCAATTAATGCCGGATTACATTTTGAAGTGCATTTGCTGTCATGGTTTTTCTGTGATTGATAATAGTTGCCTAAAGATTTAATCAGAGACATTTTCAAAGACATCTGCATGCTGTTTGGAATATTCTCTAACGTATTGTTTGTCCTTGTGGTATGATAGTGGTATAAGCTATAGTAGAAGTAGAAGATGACGTAATAGTGCCAGAACCTCGTCTTGATTCAATTTGATTCAAATCACAGTTTCCAATAAAGCTCTGTAAAAAGAGATTACACTGGAGGGAAGCCAAGAACAACCTGAAGGGTTTCAAGCTCTAATAACCTTTGTTATTGTATGGAAGATGCACTCAAACTACCAAAAGATTTTGAGCTTGATCCTTAAAACACTTAATAACTTTTTAAGAGGAATTAATGTTCAGAGAAATAATTTGCCGCAGGCACAAGTGTAAGCTCCACTTTGTTCTGCTTTTATTGTTCCACATCACCGAGATGACCTTCAGAGTTGAGTACACGAGACTGAGCCGGTACATGGGAAAGTACATTACATAGAGGATTTTATTATATTGTTCCATTTTTTTCATGTGGACTTACAGACACCCCATAGATTTGCCAGCGACTGGCCTAATAGTCATATTAGTGAGAGAGGAGAGGCTGCTTTATGGAGTGTGTAGAATCAATGACAGGTGATAGGTTGATGCTGCTTGGATCTCCTTCAATCAGCAATAACATAAGATGATGCTGTGCATTGCAGGGATGTGAGGAGGAAAGGGAATTAAGACTAAGACATGAGAAAGACGGCTGGGACGGTGGGTTTAAGGCAAATGAACACAGGGGCTATAAAAAAAGGAGGTTGTAGAGTGGGGAGAGAAGGCAGGACAAAGAAAGTGACAAAAATAATGCACTAATGGGAGCAATGAAGAGAAACAGAGGTGAAAGAGAGACAAGTGAGGCATTCAAACAGAGAGGGGGAGTCACACCGGACATAAAGAGAATGAAGCCAAAGAATGTCCGGAATGAGAGAGACAGAAAGACAAAGAAACAGAAGAGAGGAAGAGCGTAGAGCCAATAGTATACTTGCAATTTGCAATGCCAGATTTATCTCAAAACTGAGCCAAGACTGGACTAGTGGGAAGGACCTCCTGGCTCTGGACTTGCCTGGTTTGCAACTTATCTAAAGGGATGACATTTTTCTGTGTCTCTTTATTTGTAGGAAATTGGACTCCCTTAGGGGTCAATACTGGGACCATTGCGTTTTAGCCTGTACATGTTGTCTCTAGACCACATCAATGTAAAACACAAGGCACGTTACCATAATTATGCTGATGATGCACTGAACCATTATTGTCCTGTGTGGAGACCTAAACTCTCTTAAGTCACTGGTTGAATGCATTAAACACTTAAAAAACAACTTCCTTCAACCCCCCAAAAACCAACCAAATCCCTGTTATTGGTCCTGAGTCTCTGTGGCAGGATATGTGTTCTCATTAGCCTTTTTCTCCCTGGAAGTACAGTACCACAAATGTCATAAATCTGGGTTATTGTTATTGTTATAGAGTTAAAGGCTTTTCAATAGATGCAGGCAAATGTACAAGCACTGATTTGGTGTTGGCTGAACCTTATCACCAGACAAGAATGTCGATATTGGACAATTCTGCAAAACCCTGAGTTATGTTCAAGGGTGTTGTTGTTATTATTTTTTACTATTTATGCCCAATGAAAATGCTTTCTTCAATATCTTTGGCAAATGAACTATACTTAGGTTAAGCCTTAGGTTAAGGCAAGTAAAACACTTGGTATAGGTTAATGAAGAACCATTGTAATTGTTAATGTCATAAAGGGGAACTCCACTGATTTTACACAACAGAGTCTCTTTACTGGTCCTAGGGAGTACTACTGTACATGTAAAAAAAGATTTGCAAAGCCATTTAAGGCTCCAGAGGGAGCTATGTGAAATCTGTAAAATTGCCTCAAGTGTTGTCTGTTGGGGCTGAAGACTAAAAGGTTGAAAATGAAAAACAATTTGGTGGGGTGGAGATGGAAAGAAGTGAGCTTACCAGACCTCTGTAGCTCACTCCTCATCTCTGCTTGAGGCTAGTGGCTTGAGGCTACATTAGCAACCACTAGCACAACACACCAAAAAACATGTCTCTGTACTTGTCCTATTAGATCTTAGAGGTGCATTCGATACCATTTACCATCACATTCTATTACAGCAGGTTGTGATTGTTTTGGTCCTGGCATCTGGGATACTTTGCCAGATTGTATTAGATGTGCAACAACATGACACAAAAAACCAGACTGAAAACATTTGTTTTCGCAGGTGCATTTGATTCGTTTTGTTGTGTTTGTGTTTTAAACAGCATCTGATTGTTCTCGTTGTTTGTTTGTGCATTGTATCTCCCCTACAGTAAAATGTTCTATATGAATAAAGATTTCTTTGCTTTGCTGAAACCCACCTTAAATCATATCTGCTGACCCCAGAAAGTTAACCTGTGTACATATACATAAGCACATGCACTATACACTCTACACATGCACACAACAACAAAAACACACACCTCCTCTGGGCATTGTGCCTTCACTTAAGCCACACCACAGTCTTCCACTTCTATCTCTCTCAGGCCAAATGTAATAACAATGTAGGAATTCCCCCCACTGGTGCAAAATGCACACATGATTTCTTCCCTTTGCTTGAGACGTGAGGGACCCGGGGTCTGTTTACCAGATATTTGCATCACCAGAAAATCCTGGAGCCTCAATAACATCGCACATATTTAAAGAGAGAGAGAGAGAGAGAGAGAGAGAGAGAGCACAGTAACTGAAAAATGAAGAATGACCTTTGCACACAGAACGTTGATTTTCCCATGCACTGAGAAACACCATGGATTTATGTAGTGGGAAATATGCGCAGCATGTGCAGTAGGACAAAACATCTCTTCAACACTCCTCTTTTATCAGAATCAGACCATGAGAACACGTCTTCTGTCTCTGCTACCTGACAGTGAGGCCAGATTCACCGGTTAGTACAGTATCTTCTTTACACAGTACCATGTGTCTAATGGATATATAATTTCAGGGGATTTAAAGGTTGGTGCTGGAATAAGATTATCTCTGACTCTTTCTCTCCGCAGTGGATATGTTCCCATTAGCGGGCAAGAGGTAGCCCGACTAAAGAGCGCCGTATAACAGAGCAGTAATGTAATACCTGTAATAGCTTATTGTTGATGAATGGATATCTTTGAGTTTTACTGGAGCTCTCCCCAGAGTTGTGTCACTGTCATTAACCTTCACAGTCCTCAAAATTACAGCTGCTGAGACACCAGGAGAGAGTAGAACAAAGATTTTTCAGCGCCGTCTGACAATGTCTGCATGAGACTGCAGGTTAATTATAGGACTGTGTTTCAGGAGAAATACTCTCCAAGAAAGAGTGCTCAGATAAATCTTTTATTCTGCGTACCGCGCATATCTTTTATTTTTCTACCCTCCATGTTACTTTGACTTACTTCTCTCATTTTTCAAGCTTCAACATGCTTCACAAGACAAGGAGAAACATCATGTCACATCACAGCAGTGGAGATAGGCCTGACCTTTGGCCTCCCACCAGTTTACAACCATCATTAGCAGGGCAGGGATCAGGGGCCAAGCCATAAATCACTCTCAAACCATCCATGTAGGAGGAACCCAGCTACACTGCAGTAGAAATGAAAAGAAAGTACACTCTGAGACTGACAGTAGGCTAAAAGCAACTACATCCATCACTGGCTGGAGGCCCCATAAAGCCTGCAAAGAAAAACACACAAGGCGATAATCTCCAGCATGGTTATAAATAATACAGAAACCTTGCTAATGGCAATAAAAGGTTCTGTAGTATAACAGAATGCTTCTTGATGTGATTATTCAGCTAAAATTCCCCTAAGGACATGTATTATCTTGCATTAATACTCAAGAGTATCTCAGTAGGGCAAAATGTTCCCATTCGGGGACTGTTTGCCCTTTTTGCTTGTGAATCAGGAAGAGAGGTGGATTTATTGTAATGGCAACAAGTTACTGTCAGTGGGGGTACAGGGTCAGGTGGCGGGCAAAAATAGAACATATGGGGGAAAGTGAAGGCCATTGAATAATGAAAACAGACCCTGAAGTTTGCATGTTTCTGCACAATAAGGCTACTACCTGTGATGTACTTAGAGCAGAGTGAATAGGATTGTGATACCAATATTGTAGTCATGCAATAATGCCTCAACCTGCATGGCCATCAAGAAAAAACATGTTTGATTCTGTCGGTATCACCCCTTTCCAGATGTGTTCTTATTGCAGATGTGTGAACACATCTTCTCATTTAAACTACTAAATTAGTTAATGTAAAATATGCCACATGTCTAGCACAGTTCAACATGTTTAAATTACACCTACATTAGTTGTTGTAAGTCTTATCCCTGTGTGATTGGACATTGGGATTTTACGAGGGGTTATGTGCCAGACAATTTCTTGGCTGGGACCAGTCAATCCAAGTAGTCTTGTTGTCACCGTGAGGTTGCCAGGCAACCAGCAGAGACTTCAGGAAGTCACTTTGCCCGGCCAATAAATAGCCTGCCAGTCCTCGAAAAACAAATGAGATTTAACATGTTAATTTGTTTTAGAGCTTTTAGATTTGATGCTGTTTCGCCTTGTTGTCAGTCTTTATGCTAGGCTACGCTAAACCGCAGCTGGCTGTAGCTTCATGCTGTATTTTACAGACAGATATGACAGTAAGGAGGAAAGCATATAAGCAGACTCTTCCCAAAATATCACACTACTCATTTAAATGTCAGTGTTGGCAGGTTGCACATCCACATTCAGCATGAGGAATAACAACTGGCCTTAAAAAACACAACTAAAGTGGTTGAACAAAGCATTTGCAAGGTCAGATTGTACAATACACAGATCATTTTGGATAATACATATACGTGTGAAAGGGCAGTTTTACATTGTCTATCTAAGTGATTCTGTTAGAGAGCAGAAGAGAGGGGCGAGGAGAAGAAGATAGAGAGGTGGAAGGAACACAGAGGTCTGTATACATTCTGGGCTTCACAACAACATCTCTGCATTTTAATGGTGTTTACCTTCTCTTCCTCCATCTTCCCTTCCTGCACAGTGCATAGAGCTCTGCCTAAACCACTGATTGACATATTCCATACAAAGTTGATGGTGAAATAGGTCACTGTGCTGAATCCCTATATAAGCCACAAGCTATACCATTCAGACATATGTCCCTCCCTTTTATTTATAATGGCAAATTCGCAGGAAAATCATCTTGTCAAGCGCTCCACCATCATAAACAGTATCTAAAAGCAATTTTCTTTTTACCGACAGAGAAAGGGAGGCACAGTATCTTCTCCCTGTGGAAGTCCGACAGAGCAGGGCTGGCACTGGTAAAGATAGAAAAGTGTACCTGCACGTCCCCAGCCTTTGAATTCACACTGACGCTCACATACACATGCACCCAGGCTGTAGATGTGCATGCACACTTGCACACACACTCAAACTCAGTATATAATCAGCATTCTGGACTCACAGATGCAACTCTCTCCCCTTCTTTCCTCTTTTCACCATTTCCTCTTACCTTCTTTTTCCTCCTCCCACCCTATCTTCTCTCACCACAAATCAGCCACCTGCTCATCCAATTTAGTCTGATAAATTCTACCTGTATCACTTTCAATACGAGTTCACATACTACAGTTACTTTGGGCTCCCTTTTTGCTTTATCTCTCCCTGTTGCTTTGAATGTCACATCTCATGTGGCATACAGACACACACAAACGCACTCGCACACTGCGGTGTCAATCAACATACATCTCCAGTTGACAACTAAGTCTGTGCACACAAGGAATCTGTGAACAAAGACACACATCTGCATGTGTAGATCCAAACTCAAAACAAACAAACAGAAATAAACACACACACACACACACACACACACACTATCATTGCATTGCAGGCATAACTCCCAGGCCTGACTGTGTGCAAGTTTGATTCCTCTCACTGTGTCTGAGAGGCATGTTAATCAGCGAAGGAGGCTGCCAGCCCCACCATATATGTCTCTATCTTTCTTGCTCTCACTCCCTACGTCTCTCTGCTTCTATCTGCATCTATTCTCTCCAATCTGTCTTTGCTCTTGTCAAACCCCTGTTTCTCCACCTCTACCTCATTGCATTTATCTCACATTCCTCTCCTTCTCCTGTTCTTGCATGAGCTCTCATCCCATCACAGCAAATCATGTCTTTCATTTTGCTTCTACATTTTAAAGCATCTCCCCCCTGGGTTAGACTGATGGGATTTAAGACACTAAAGACTAGATGGTTTATTTAGAAGGGCTTGGTGAAGATCTCTCACTTTTACCCACCAGCCTGACATTTCATTGCCCTATTCTTTCCCCTCCTCCTGTCGACCTCCCCTCCTCTCCTACCCCTCCACTTCAAGGCTTTGGGATCTGTGTGTGCCCGTGTTAAAGTGGATTTGGTTATGGTGACTGGATCAGGGTGGGTGGCTGTGGGATGCTGGATGAGTTTCACAGGACGAGTTTTAAAGAACGAGTTTGGAAAGCTGAAGGGCAGAGAGGAAGAGGAAGGGAGGAGGGGAAGAGGAGAGAGAATTGTGTGGAGAGAGATATAGAGGTTATGTGTTTACATAGGCGGATCCTAAGGAGATTTCTACCCAAGCACTCAGTCATGAGTCATGAGGTTGGGGAGTGAAAGGAGGTGGTCATCTTAGTGCAGACAGCAATAACAATGGTGAGACAGATGAGGGAGGGAGTAGAGCGAAGGGGAAATTAGAAGAGAAGGAGAACATGTGGGACAAGTGTGGTGAGGGCAGTCAATTTAGAGAGAAGAGCGTGCCCATTCAATAGCTCCACATGTGTAGAGTGCATGCACAAAAGAGGCCTTTTAGCTTTATTAAACAATGGTGTACTGCTGAGAGACAAATTAAAAGAGATGTTGCTTCCTTGACCTGAATAACCCAGGCAGACGGTCAAAGAAGACGTGTTATGGTTAACAGCTTCTTTTCATTATTTTACCCCATAAGGCTCTTGGGCTCGGCCTCCATCTGTCATGCTGCACTTAAAAATAAATGCATTCACATGACACACTACAGAGATAACATCTCAATGGGGTTTTCTTTGCTCAGTGACCCAGTAACATCAATTCCTATTTGCATAAAACTGGAACAAGCTTGAGCCCGCTGTGCCAGGTCTACAATCGCAGGAATGTTCAACAATATAATTTAGTACCTGGCATCTCATGGAGCGGATCAAATCAATAAAAGCCATTTCCCTGGAAAGTCAATGGCCCCTGCTCTAGTTGTCAAGTTAATTCAATAAAACCAGAGACGAAGAAACAACGAGTGCAGAGCAATATGTTGGTAAGCTCTCATTTATATGTTACGGAACTAACACGAGACAAACAGCTCAGGTGAGGTATGTGGGACATTTGTAGTATTGATTGTGATGGCTGCAGCACAATATATGCTCAGGGATATATGAGGTCGAAAGGCTGTAAGGTGGAGTTGTTGTCTCTGTGTTACCTGTCATGAAGTCAGTGGAGAGGAATGAAGAAGCTCATGTGGGCCTTTTAAATCCCACATAACAAACAACAAGAATCCAACACGCAGCTCCATCAGCTCTTCCTCACATCTCCCCATTAAAGCACTGGTCTAGTACATAGATTCTTTGTGCTCCTTCCACTCGGGCAGATTGGTAGCTACAGACATTATTTTGTTCTCTGAATAACAGGGTAACTGGCTCGTTCATTGATTGGTCTTTCTCCGGGCTTTAGATGGACAGGGTACGATGCTGCAGAGCCAAACAGACAGGAGACTAAACCCCTGCTGCGACTGCTGACAGAGGCTGCTATTTAAAAACACTGAGAAGAGGACAAACAACAAGGTGCTGAGAAAAAATTACTGGCTTGGCTTCACCAGAATTCTTCACTCTCCTCCTGCTGGAATATCCTAACAAATACTCAAGAGTTTAGTTTTACCCCAAAAAAATATGAGGGGAATGCTTTAGGGAGTTGTTGTCCAATTCCTCCTTTGGATACTCTTACAGACTATATACTCAATCTGTGAGCTTTTGTGATGAAGCAATTTGCATATGCCCATTTTCCTTAAAAACAGCTTGGTCTACTTGTGCTGAAGTTTGCTACATTTTCCAGAGTGACTCTGAACAGCCCTTAGAGAACGTAAATATGATGCATTCAATATGTGTAGGTGGACACACGCAAAGATGTAGTACAGTTACAAACCCCTCAAAAAACACAACATGGCCTTGGGCTGTACTTCTTTATGGACTAGAGTGGCTCATGTGAGTGGTGAAACTGGTATCACTGCTTCTTTACAAAAGGTCTGTCTGCGTGTTAGACTAGTGTTAGACTGCGTGTAAGACTAAGTTATTTTTGTGTGATTGTGATTGACACAAATTCAGCAACATTTTTCAGTTGTTAATTGAGATAGAAATATAGCTGATTTGTTATGTAAAGGCTACATTCAAGCAGCTTTCCTGCCCACTCACAAAGCCACCTCATACTG
Organism: Nannoperca australis; assembly: GCA_036023655.1. Classification (NCBI taxonomy): domain Eukaryota; kingdom Metazoa; phylum Chordata; class Actinopteri; order Centrarchiformes; family Percichthyidae; genus Nannoperca; species Nannoperca australis. The sequence continues at coordinate 23,089 of JAVQJD010041746.1, forward strand.
GGAGAAAAACAAAACCACCCTGTGGGAACTGTGTGAATGGAGCCAAGACCTCCCATTGTCCCAGTGTTAGCTGCACACATGACAACACACTATATGATGGTGCAAAATGCCTGATATGTTGTATATGTAAGTTATAACGGCAACACATAATCCACAAATTAGTTTAAATTGAATAATGTATGGTTCCATTTTCAGCTGGTCAGTGAACAGCAGGTTGCACAGCTGATGATCAGCTGATCTGCGCTGCACAATGTTCTTGTTTCTGCATGAACATATGCTAGGAGCTCCATAAGGTGACATTTAGCATTTCTGTTTTTGTTGTTTCATCATTTATCTGCTGGTAAACTGAATAAAAAATATTTCACTCTGCTGCTAAAATCCGAATGCCTCACTGTCTACCTGTGGCGACACAAAAATATAATATATAAATATATATATAATATATATATAAAAATATAATAATGTCCCATACAGCAGCCCACTGTCAACACTGTGAGAACTACCATAAAGAGTTTGGCACACATGGACGTAGAGAGCATGTGCTGTCAGTTCACATGGCAATTAGAAGTGAAGCAATGCTCCGGGCCTGGATTGATCCTTCAACAACAACCTGCCTGTTTATTGACAGATCTCCGGGGTTTCACTGCTGCACAGATGCCCTGAGGCCACTTTGTTGGGCCCCAGCTTTCTCTCTCTCTCATTCTCCCTGTTCTTTGTGGCCATGTGAGAAACAGCACTATTCAATATTCCCTTGACAATGTCAGGCTTGGTTTTCCTATGAACAAAGAAGTCTAGCCTCAGAGCATGAAGGCTGTTATTTAATTCTAGCACTGGCATAACAGTTTGATTAAGACCTACCTTGCCTCTGGAGCAGTAGGTTTGATTCTCCTTTCAAATTCATTACCATGTCTGAATTTAACTTCTTTCATTCAAATGATGTGTAAACTGCATTTCTGACAGAAACACAATGTAAACTTCAGTGTGTTTTCCAAATATGGATACATATTACAAATTTGTTTAACTAAATAATCTAAAGTGAAAGTAAACGTGCCTTAAATGTCAATAATAGTCTCTAATTTCACAGGAAAACTGTGTGCACACAACTAAAGTAGTTCAAAGTTGAACCTGGAAGTTGTCATCAATAAATTTCACCTTAGTTTTCTATTCAAAATAAGTTTGGTTAACCTGACAGTTTGTCAAAATCCTGTTTAATCACCTTCTTGCGTTCCTTCAAAGGCTGAAACTTTTTAGTGGAAATTTTAACAAATGTAGTGATGCCTGCGAGCTAGTTCAACTCGAGTTGCACTGCTATACTCAAATGACATACCTCATTCTCCACAACCATCTACCAAACACACCCTCCCAATTTTGCGATACATTTAAACTGCAAAACTACAATAACCCTTACAATAATGTTAGCTTGTAATTGTTCAAGGTCAGGCTATGCTGGATGTGTTCCAGTTAATCTGAACGAATTAATGCTTAAGTGTTAACTAGTTCTAATTCATTCCAACTTGATTTTTTGGGAAAGAGACAACCCCAGAGACTATTTCCCTATCAGGCATTTAAGCTGTGCAATGTTCCCAGATCTCAGAAAATATGTTGGTGAGTATGATGTTATTATAAACTGTATAAATGAGAACCAAGTTGGAATAAACTGCAATTACCCTTTGGATGTTTAATACCAAATAATTTTAAAGCTACATTGCAGTGCTATCATGTCAGGATTCCCAGCATGCCAAAAGTGCACTAGCTGTGATGAAGACACGCAGAAGCTCTGTTTACACAGAGCTCAAGTCCTACTTAGCCAAACATTCTCCATCTGCAGCCAACATGGCCGTGGAAACACTACGTACAGCTGAAGGACAGCTGTCAAGCCTGGAAACCCTTATTGAGAAGGAGAAAAAAAGAGAAAATTGATGTCTATCGAGAGGTGAAAATGGTGAGAATAACAAGAAGGAAGTAAAGAGAGCAAACAAAGACAGAGAGGAGAGAGAGGTACGCCCAGAGTAAGAAAGAGAATGAGTGCATAAATGAATTTTAGAGTCAGAGTGAGATGACACGAAGATAAAAACAAAAATAGCGGGTTAGATTGGAATGGCTGGAGACAAATGGAAAGATAGTGGAAAGGCAGCCTCCCCAGCATTGTGTTAATGTCGTGCTTTCTCGCTGAAACAGTTTGGCTCATGACAAGATAAGGACAGCCATCACAACCTGACCCTCAATTTTTACTCATCCCAAGTGGCTGAATAACACTCCCAAAACTCTGTTTTCCCCACATCCCTTAAACATCCCAAACACAGAGAGGCGCAACTGATTAGCCGTTACAGTGGCATTAAATGGAATTTAAAGACCGTTGCAAAAGGACAGACACAGTTCATCAATTTGTGTGCTCCTGAATTAGGCCGCTGGCTTTATGAGACCGTAATGGCTGCTTCATTTATCTTTCTTTTCTCTCTCATCTTATATTGCAGACTTCTGACCAAAGAGAGAGGAGAGACGATTCTGTTTAAGGCTATATGTCAAAGCCTCTGTGAGCTTTGAAATGGCTGCCCAGTGCTAATCAGAATGAGTCATGCTGTGGGAAATCTGTCAGAAAGATACAGATTGAAGGCAGGGGAGGGACAAAGGGATGAAAGAAGAAGCAACAGAGGTTTGAATAACCAAACATTCAGCTATATGGTTGTTCATTAACCTCAACATCCACCCCTCGCTGTTCTCTCACTTATTTCTTTCCTGTGTATTTCCTCCACTTTATGTCTTGCTCTCGCTCTCTCTCCCTCTATAGTCAAGCCTTGCTGTATCCCTCAATGCCAGGCGCTATGGCAACAAGACATTGACTGTAGCAGAGTCTCCATGGATATGGAAATCAACATGTGTGTCTGTGTGTGCAATATATTCATTGACACCTTATATTCATGGATAAAGACCCAGTCGATCATAAAGTGGCACAGCAAAATGAAACTGCTCGTCTTTGCAACATATGCGTGCCAGAGGCTTGACGATGTAGTAACTACACGCAGGGTTACTAATTGTTGTAACTACCGAGCTAATCACTACCACTCCAGCAATCTGAGTACATGTTAGCACAATATCTCTCCGAGCTTCTTTCCATTTTCTCTGTACTGTGCTGGTTTCTCTCCTGGAATTTTGTTCTTGGGATTGTAGCCTACATCATTCACAAGCTTGTTGGTTGATCATCAATTTTACATTTTGTCTGGCTTCAAATTTTGATTTGACCACAAAATATCATTATTTTAAATACTGGTGTGACTGGACCTTTATTCTGAGGTAGATTTATTTATTTCATCAGTTTATATGTCTACATTTCTGGTTTACAGAATAGAGTTTACCCACGTTAACAGCTACAACATTATGATATGATATTATAGTAAGTAATATTAAAATGACTTGATCTCTTTTTTTGTTTGTTTGTTTTTCTTAATAATTCAATGTGGAATTCGGGAAATATTAACCTTTATAGTTAATGCACCATCACAAAAGTAACTTCATAAATAGAGATATGAAAAAACTTTTTGCTTCTTGTATTCAGCACGAATTCAGATTTAAATGTCTTCTCTTATTCTATAAAGCAGTAAAAACAAGCACAAAGTCAAAACAAAAGTTCAACTCTTGTATATTCAGCTCTCATCAGCTTTTGTTGTGTTTTGTTTCTGAGCATTGTCTGGCCAGTGCTGATGTCAGCTTAAGGCCTTGTTTCCCTGTCAATGCATCCACTCTTAAAAGTATTGTAGCTGCTAATGATAGCAAACTCCCCACACAAAAGTTGAGAACTCTCATCATACATTAAAACCTATCTGAGAGGATGTGAAAGCAAACACAGCCTTTCTCTTAAGGCACAAAAAAGCCAAGAGTCAGAGCACTTTGATTTAGATTTTTTTGTGAGCAGAAGTTGTGCGCCTGTGAAGACAGCAAAACACTAAGAGCCAAAATCCATAACCAATCACAAGTAAACCAGGAAGTTTGGCTCTGACTGTAGTTGCTCTTTTGCTGCGGTGGCTGGTTGACTCGTCGAGCTGAGTTTCACCTCCCCAAAGAGGGCAGGGAGGCTGCCTCATTTATCCTCAAGCCATGAAGAGTGAATGGCTTTGAAGGGGGTTTGAGTAATGAGGGTAATGCCATGTAACCTGGCAAGTTGCTACACAAGAGGATGCCAAGAGAACGGAGCTGCTGCCTTGGGGGGAAGACAGCGAGGGCAGAGGATGCTCTTGGAACCTCAAAATGTACAAAACATGTGCTTGCATGATACCGAAATATGTTTGGTTTTAGCTTTCAGTGGTGTTAATATGCATTTGCTGCTGAAAGTATAGAGCTGACCAGATGTTAGGATGCATTTTCTATCAGCTGGTGTTCCTGTAAGTAGGAGGGGATCGGTTTAGTCCAAAATCACCAGATGCTGTTGATACTGATCAAAGATGGCAAAAAAGAGACATGATGAGGACACAGGTTATGCGTATTTGGAGGCTTTGATTTTCTTTTCCAGCTTTAACTCTTTTTGATTTGATCCATATCAAAGGCACAAAAAAAGCAAGTGAGAATGATGAGTGGATCAAGACTTGTGAAATGGTTTACTATTTGAGAAAATGCACTTAAAATTGTAGGCATCTTCCCTGCCTAATCAGAAACAGGAAAAACACCCGTGAGGATACAGTGAACTAAAGTCGAGGGTCAAAATAGAGATTACAATGCTGTGACAAACTACAAAGAACCACTTCAGGTGTTTTGCTTTGTTCCATCATCTTATCACAGTTACAAGGACATTCTAGAGAGGTGAGGAGTAAGGCAATTGCAGAGACGATTTTTTCCCCGAAAAGAGCATAATGCATTCTTTTCATTCTCATAGCTTACTTCACAACATGTTTTGTGAGTTGTCAGCAGGTGCCATTGATTGTTAGTACAAAACGCAGCTTTTAGATTTGAGATAGCCAGGGGTGGGGTGGGGCGGGGCGGGGGGTGTAAACTTTGAGGCTGACAATGATTTATAAATCTTTATTTTTACATTACATAGTCTAAAAAAAGTGGCATCACACGATAAATAAGTCTAAGAAAGCTTCGCAACCAGCCACGGGTTGTGGTGCGCTTGAAAGTCAATTTCAAAAGCCAGTAAAAGTAATTGAAGTGGAAATATGGGTGAAAACTAATTTCTTTTCATGCTTCACCTGGATGGAGAGACTGGGCTGTGATTTTTTAATCTGAGAGTATGTGTGCATGAGAGAGAGAGTGTGTGTGTGTGTTTGCGATGAGGAGCACCCTCCACTCACTTCTATAGCCACTTATTGGACAGGAGCCGAGCAGCCTCCTGTGCATGGTGTAAAAGTGTAATCAGACATGGCACCAATTAACAGTATCAGCACAGGCAGTCGATCAGAAGGCCTTTCACTGCACACTTGGCCCGAACGTCAAGGCTGCTGAGAGGAGGAACATGTGGGAGGCTGTGCGAGAAGCCCATATGTTCAGAGACAGTAGGTGGGTGGGTGTGTAATTTTTTGGTTTCGTGGTATTGGGGTTGTCCTGGTGAAGGTGCAACATTGTCTGAAACAATGAGGTTCAAGTTCGAAAGCGATTCCTTTTCTCTTCCAGCTTCATTCTTCATTATAAATTAATTAAAAAATACTTGAAAGAGGGTTAGACCTCTAAATCTCTTCAGGGGGAAAAAATGAGACACCAAACCCTGCTGACAGGGGAGATGTGTTGAACAACTGACCGCAGCAAGAAGCGGTGGTAGAGTGGTGGGAGGCGGGAGGTGAGAAAAGATGAGGAGTAACAGACGGGAAAGAGCGTGGGGGGGGTTGAACAGAAGAGAGAAGGCAGAGGAGAGTCAGGCGAGGGCGGCGAGGGAAGAGGGAGGCAGAGGAAAAAGGAGGGCAGGAACAGACAGCAAGGTTTGGCACTGGCATCTTGGCGTCGGTCCAAGCATTGGTCTGTGTGGGCAGAGTAACAATTGATGCAGACAGATCGCGAGGCTTTCCCACCACGCTGCCGTTACATGAAATGTTCACATGCCGACGCATGTCTCGTACGCACACATCTCAAATTTTCAACCCATCCAGTCACTTTTTAATCCTGTCACATGAACCTTAACGCAGGGGAGTTGTTGTGCGTCTGTGAGGCTCCTTCCTCCCCTCATCTGTTTTTCTGTCTGTCTATCTTTCTCAGTCTTTCCATCCTTGAATTTTGTTCATCTGTTCTGCCAGTCTCTAACAGGTCTCTATTGATCATCCTATTTCCTCTTTATCTTTAATCAAAAGGCTGGGAAACTCTGTTGTTTAATTGATGAGTCTCTGCGAGAGGCCCACTCACTGGCTCCCACAGAACCCGCTCTCATTCATAATTAATAAACTACGGCTAATTATCCAAGCGCTGCTCCACACCATGCATGTCCTATATATGAAGGTTGGGAAGGGAGAAAGAGACAGCAGCAGGCGGGGAAGAAGAGAGAAAAAGAGACAGTGAGGAAGGAAAATGGCTGGAATGAAAGGCAGAGCGGAGATGTGGGATTTGCAAAAGAGGATAAAAAAAACAGAAGATTTTGGGCGAGAGGGAGGAGAGGATGAGACCTGTCACCTGTGGCTCCCATCCACATCCAATCTATCTCCATTTCATCATCTCTCTCATCTCCATCACATCACACACTTCCTCTTCCCCTTTTCATCTTCTTATTAAAGTGCTCCAACTTTTATGGGCTCGGGGAAAACAGAGAGGGAGAAAGAGAGAGAGAAAGGGGAGGTGGCTGCAATGACAGGGCGATGATAGTGAGAGAAAATTGATCTGAGATGGAATAATGCATCAGATGCTTATATATTTATTTATCCTCACGTGTATCTCTATGCCCAATTTCTTCTCTTCAGTATTAACTTTTGAAATGTTCAGAAAGGGTTTCAGACCCCATTGAGAGTTCTTAAAGTCGAGCCTGGCAGAGGGCGGATAGTTTGGGCTCAGATGGATGGAGCGGCTGTGTCTAATATGGGCCCATCTGGAGGTGGATTGACCTGTCTGCCTACCTACCACAGCCTAATGCCAATTGATAAATGGATGGTGAGGTGTGCTGGCTGTGGCTGAGGAGAGGCTCCAGGCAGGGAAACTGGGACGGCACATCATGTTCGGAAACAGAACCAGAGTCAGTGATGCTCACCGACGGGGGGGTGGGGGGTATCTGTAAAGTGGTGCGATGGGAGGAGGGAGTTTGGCTCGTGTACATGGAAAGATTTACATAAGGAAATCTATGGCAAGCTTAAAAACTTGATTGCCTGGACCGTAGGGCTTTTCAATCAATAAAATAAACAAACAAATGCATGCACAAACAAAATAAACTCCAGAGCTCCACTCTATTAATTGGTCTCTTATGTCTGTTAAAGCAACAGATGTATGTATTTATCTAATTTAAGGCAATTCTAATAGTGTACTTTGGCTGCCCACAAACAGATTATAGGATTTACTTGTTTTCCTCCTGCCTATAAAACTCTTTTGTAATGCACAACTCAACTTCAGGATTATTTTAACAAGATAAAATACATTATTATTAAATTAGATCATGAGATGCTACGAGAATTTGCACACAGGTCTCAGCACCAGGCCTTCTATTCTTTTTACTATTCACACCAGCCTTTTGTCATATCCTTCCCCCTTCATACTCACTCTTGCCTGCAGCCTTTACTCCTTCTCTTCTTTTAACTCCTCGCTCCCTTTCTCAGAAAAGAAAAATATGTTAGGAGAGAAGTGAGCTAATGTGATGGGAAGCAAGTACACTAGAAAATGCTTCACTCATACATATTCATACACCCTCAGCTCAAATCACAAACTATGTTACTAAAGACAAGAAAAAAACTAAAACTAAGTGTCGGAAAGAAGCACAAATGTGAGTTTCCCTAAAGTAAATGCACTTTTATACATTTTAAAAAGTAGTTTTTATTGACTCCATGGATATTCTTTTCTCTTTTTGCTCACTCCTGGCTGCCAAGCACTCCAACTTTCAATTCCGTGGCCAGAGACACACGTCTTCTTCCCTCTATCATCTTGGCCTGTTCCATCTCTTTCTTTGCCTCGGGTAGGTTAGACCTCTACTAGCCTTCGTATCCCCAACCCCTCCACCACAGCCAGGTGACCTCTCTCTATTTTTGTCTCCTTCACTGCCCGATGCCCCTCGTCTCCTCAACCAAGGGCCATCACTGCCCCTCGTCATTTTCTCTTTACCCAGAATGTGGGTTTACACAAACCCCTCAAGTGGCAGTGACCTTGGCTTTCTGAACTGAAATAGAACCCAGATAAAAAATCACTGACCGCCTCCCAACCCCAACCCTCACCCCATACAGCCTGCCCTTTCCTCTCAAATTACACTCTAATGGTTTAAATGCTGTGTTCCCCACGAGATCTAGGGCAGACTGGGGCCAGGGTGAAGGGTCCAGCTGACAATTTATGACTCAACTAAAGGTCATGTGTAAACCCTGCGCCTCAATTATGAAGTTTAACTTAGCACCAGCAAACACAGCACAACTCACGCAGCAGTTTATTAAATATATTCCAACAAATTCCTCTCTCACAACGAAGTTTTCGGAGCGCTGCCATATACTTCAAACAGGAAAAATGATTTGTCTGTTGCAATCTGGAGCCAACAGGCAGGGCCAGATAAAATGGTATCTCCTATGACACGCTGCATTCCCAGCTGAATCATTCAGTGTTTGGCAACAAAATAGAAACATAAAAATGCACAAATCAACCCAGCAAGTGCATGAAAAACAAATTTTCTAAATTCTGCTGTAAAAACACTGCTCTTTCTCTGTGAAATTAAAAGAGCCAAAGTTGGAGTTTACCCCCTCCTTCTGATCCATGGGGTGTTTGCAATTGGAGCAGGTGGTATTATTTCATTATGACAGAGCCAATATGTTATAATTATCAGGGGCTATCTACTCTCCTGTTTTGGGTTACCACAATGAGCACTGCTGTCGTTCTGTTTTCACACTCTGATACCAATCTGTAACCTGACATACTCCCATTCATGCTTAATGGAACAACTGAAGTAGCGACCCTTAAATGAACAGTCAATGTACTTTCAGCTTGGTTTTTCTGTATCAATCAGTTCACTTTAAGTACAGTAAAATGCTAATTAGTGGCCAGGTTATAACAGTGCATTTCAGTTTGAAATATACTCTTTCAGAATGGTAGAAATTAAGCTGTACCACAAGCATCATGTTAGCTTAGCTTAGCACAAAGACTGAAAGCAGTGGTAAACAGACTCCAGGAAGTCACTGAACATCGGCCAAAAAATAATCAGACACGTTACCTGGTGTAAAACCAAAACGTGTCACTTTTACACTTTGGCTTTTGCACAGATTAAACAAATGAGATGTAACATGATAATTAGTGAGCTTTAGATTAGAGTTTATGGTATGCAGATTCTGTTACCTCTGGGCAGCCAGGCTAGCCGTTGAGCCAAGCTAAGCGAAGCTAAGCTAACCGGCTGCTGGTGGTATAGCTTCATATGAACCGTATAGATATGAGAGTGGTATTAATTGTCTCATCTAACCCCCCAAATATTCCCTGAACGATTCCTTTTAGAAATCCACCTTAGGTAAAGACACAGTTTGTGGATGCACTACTTTAACTTTAGAAAGTTAAAGCAATGTCATTTTTTTAGGTTCTTTATGGTGATGCAGCATTTTTGTCCCAAAGAGCAGTCCAAGGTCGAACAGTTCTGAAACTCTGACTAGTTCCTCTTTTCTCTCTTGTCTCTCCCTCGGGGTATTGGGTCTTTTCAGACAGACAGGCAGAGGGTAGAAAGATATTATGTACTCTATTTCATACATGGCAGCCAATATTTGTTTTGTGTTGAGACAAACTGAGTGGGTCAGAAAATACAGGAAAAGAATTCCACATAGAGTTGTCTACAATCTGACACAAGCAGATTTCTATCTTTCTATTCTGAGTAAAACACTTCTTCTAAATTGTTTTGAAGGCAACCATGTCAACTTTGAAATATTTGTCTGACAGTAAAACAGCATCACTGGAGCGTGATATCAGTGTCGAGTTTGGAGTGTGTTGCAAATACAAAGAAGACACATGTAGTTCCTACTGGCACAGACCAGCAGATGTTATAGAGAGGTGACAAACTGCAAAGGCGGCTCATGTTGGTGTAATGCTGAGATGCATTACCCAGCAGGTCAGAATCACCTCTGTGATTGGCTGCTTCTCCTGAGCAAACATTGCTAACAAAGTATGTCGTCTTCTAGCAGATGCCAGTCTCCCTAGAGACAGCGGTGTCAAATCCCCACCTACACACCCACTGTTTTTCTTGAAATCCCAGCACATATATGCACACTTACACACACACACACACACACACACACTAAGCCACTGGTTTCAAATCAGAGCTAAAATTAGGCGGTGAGGAAGGGCTATAGGTAGTTGTCAGATGAGGCCCCATTATCAGCCTCTGACTGTGAGGCTCTTGTGTTCTTTCATAATGACCAGCCGCTGCACCTGTCTCTCCGCCTGGCCTCCTCTACACACGGGCACTCAGGTCAGACTAAATATAGCCGTGCTCCCTCTTTGTCTCTCTCTGTTGCCTCACGCTGCACCACTCTGCACAACACCACCCACCCCACCCCATCCCACCGTCGCACACACCCCTCTTTTCAACTGCTCCTTCAGAGCAAACTAGGTACTGTGGCCAGGCCTGCCTAAAGAGTTACACTATCCCTCTCTCATCTCATCCCCTTTTATAGAAACACGATGACATTGCAGTAGGCAGGAATAACAAACAGGGATCTATTGGCACCAGAGAGGTGGCCATTAAACATTATCCACTGTGATTATAGCCGTGATGTCCGTTTGTATGAGTCTATCTTTGGTCAGCTAGAAAACAGTCTTCCAAGAGCTGAGAGTCACTGTGAAGCTGACCATTTTTAGAGAACAATTTCAACTCCATATTAAGCATGGCCCATTCATTTCTGGGGTTTTATTTTATATTTTAATCTGGAAATTGATTTTTTTAAATGAGAGAAATTGCATTAGAAACTCAAAGTATTAAAGTAATTCTATAAAACACATTTTGCTCACCGTTGTCAGTGTATTTTTGTTGAGTTTTGTTAAACAATCAACAGAATATTAGAATATTCACTTTCACTATTACATGAATTATATGAATATGGAAAAGATACAGATAGTTTTGGTCTTCTTTTGTGACTCCCAACATACATTCTTTTGACACACTCAACAACTAACTGCTACACTGAAAATATGATTATGCCTGCTTTTTTAGATGTTTCTAAGTCAGTGAATAGCATAGGATTTCACGGTTTATTGCTTTGATTAATCTTTGTTTTCCTGAATATTGAGGTTGTACAGAGAACTCTAATAATGTGGTTTACAGGAGAATAGATCATCTTTGCCCTGTGATTCTAGCCTCAATCCCAAAGGTGACATAAAGATTTGACGAAGGAATATTTTCTTAATGTAGATTTGCAGACCTGTGAGAGTTTGTTGCAACTCTATGTGCAAATATCAATTCCCGGGAGCAAAGTGAGAATATTACTGACTGTCATATTATGGTCTGTCTCCTTTCCTCTATTCTGCCGCTGACAAAATGTCCAATACTTGAGGCGGCAGAAACTTCTGCAGTGCCAGCACCCAAGAGGAGAACGACTTTCCGAGGTAATAAAAGATGGAGTGATTAGGGAAATGCCAGTGAATGGCTGCGAGGCATTCCAGCTCACTTCTTCTCCTTACAAATGCCAGTCAGGGTTGCTTCTGACAATGGGCAATGCATCACCTGCTCAACCTCTACAACAAGCCACAGCGGCTAACACAAACACTTATATCATTCTGGAAAAGAAAATGCAATCAAATAAATTGAAAACTGCAATAATGTTTTGGCTGAAACATTGCTCTCCTAAATCTTCATCTACAAACCTCAGGTTGCGATCCATGCAGTGCGTATCAGAATTGGGCCAAAACATTCTGGTGATAAAATTGACTGCACCACAGTGCACTCCGTGGCCTTCTCTCCCCCGTCGCTGTTACCCTGGAAACTGTTGTCCATGTAGGAAGGAGCAATTCTATTACAGCGGCTGGGCCAGCCAGCAAATAGAACTATAAAACATGACTTAACAGTTATAGAGGCCGAGAGGTGGTAAAGATGAAGAGGGCTAAGAAAATGCATAGAGAAGGAGAGGAAAAAGGGGGACATGGGGGAAATCAAGAGCAAGAGATGAACATAGATTAAAAGGAGAAGAGCACAGCGGGGTTGGCGGAGATAAAAGGAAGTTCAGAAGTGGAGGCAATGTGCAGATATATAGAGACTAGCTGAACGTGTTGCAGATTACTTCCAATCCTCTGACCCCGAGTCACAGACAGAGGTACATAGAAATGTAAGACGACTGAAGAATTTGCTTAATAACAATATTAGAGGAGACTGCTAATGCACACTTGGCACAGTTATGATAATAACTGCTATCAAAGTACGTTTAATTACACACTGAAAGTGGGAGAGGATGGAGAGTGGGGAACAGGGCGAGGAGCATTACGCTGGTTAAGCAGATTGCCTGATCTATCTATGCTTCCTTACTTCCATTCTCATCCTCTCAAAGACTCATCTTTGCCATCCATCTCTTAACCACCAGCCCTTCCCAACTCATAATGGACCTTTTGAGTCACTCCATTTGTCTTCCATCACATGCCCAAAGCCAAATCCTTTTCTTTATTCTTTCCCTTTGTATTTTTTTCTGCCCCTGACGCCCCCACACATCGTCTCACACTATCTCTATCAAGGGTAAGTTATCATGCTTGTGGCAATAGGCAATGTTAGTGCTCAGTGTGTGTGTGTGTGTGTGTGTGTGTGTGTGTGTGTGTGTGTGCGTGTGTGTGTGGAGACAGACAGCCAGAGAAGGTCAGCGTGGAGCCTGCAGGGAGACACATGAGAGGAGCGACTGGCAGGGATCAAATACTAATCGATACTGAACACACACTCTCTCTCACAGGGGCCCGTACGCTTAACTCAGCCTTGTCCCTTTCACACTCTTGTACCCGTTAGAGGGGGTGTGAGTGTGTGTTTGTGTGCGTGTGTGTATCAGGTTTCTGTTCTTTAGCCGATGTCGAGGGAACGGTCCTCTCCGATTTGACATTGCCATTGAGAGACTTGTATGTGTGTGTGACCCCCAGATGCCTGGGAATCATTGCAGCGGGGGTCATATTGCCAGCTGGCTTTGGCCTGGCTTACTTTGTTCTATGGTAAACTACACGAGCTAGTAAAGCACGGCTGCCCAGGGCTATACTATCTGACAGGGGTCAAATTACTCTTCCAAATCCATTTCAGGGCTTTTGTGTGATCCACCTAAAGTTGCACAATGGAAATACAAGTGAGTCAGCCCCAATACTTTAAAAACACCCCCCTTTCTGGATCTTAAAACCTGCTAAGGAATGTGGTTGTTTAAAGACATATATTTTTTAAGAAATTTGATTCAGACATTTCTTTTGTCATTACAAACAGCACTGTTTAGTTCACTGAAGAAATGTCTTTAAAACCTCACAGCATCAAAGTTCTACTCAGAAATGTTATCAAAAGGATATTCAGATTTTTTTTAAATACTATTACATTATTTACTGCACTGTAGTGATGTGTTGTTGGCTGCGCAACAATAATAATGCATGAATTTGTTTTTTCTCACTTGACATCTGACTGGTTTGGGTCATTCGTTAGTCTTTTGATTCATTTTTCATGTGACAGGTACAAGGGCTCTGTATTGGACAGAAATTAGTAGTTCATTATAACTATGATCCGTTGCCTTATTTTTAGATATCCTCTTTAGCTGATTTGGTATGGAGCCAGAACAGTGACAGGAAAAAAAAATAAGTTCACCTGGTACTACCAAACTACAGCTAAGTCTGTTTGTCTCTGCCGCTGTTTGCTCACATTTAACCATGGATGTAACCTGACGTTAGCTAGCTGTCATGTGTTAGTAAAGGTTAGCGCTCGTTCCAGGGGACCTCTGCCAGACTAGCATAACATCAGTTAAAAGTTCACTTTAACCCAGCCCGGTTCTGTGTGAGCCAAAAACGGCAGACAGAAGCAGACTCGCTACTCAAGAGTTCCCGGTGAACTCGTGGAGGCCGTCGCTGTAGGTTTGCGGTGATGCCAGAGGCTTCTGAGTGGATGAGAGGACGGCTGGTTCGGAACAGTGAAGAGTGACGATCTCTCCTTAGTATACAGATTATACGTCAATCAGACTCATGCCCCATTATTTCACTTAATATAAATTTAAATTCATATAGTATATGTCTGATATTTTACAACAATGTTATTTTGTGAACACATATCACTATAACAGATGTTACCATTTAATAGAAAAACTCACTATGAAGGCGTGTGTCGTGGTTTTATAAAGTTTGGGGTCCACTGTAGAGGTTCAAATTAAAAAATAATTAAATTGGCTCACAATGGGTACAGGAATTAGTTTTTCTTTAAATAGGCGTTCTGCACAGCTCTGCACAGATGTAAAATATGTGTTATTGCTTGTTTTATAAGTTTTTCTCTTTAAGAGTAATCCTCTATTTCTTCTGTCATCTATCAGTCAAATCACAAAACACAATTTTAAGGAAACGAACACAGCTGTAATGCAGTTAGAAGTGCTCCACTTATAACAGCAGCTGTTTGTACAATGCTTTGTCCATGTGCTGCCAGTTAACTGGACTAAGGACGACTCCTGATCTTCTGGTTGTGAGAGAATGGAAAAGCCCTCTGCCAAAATTTGACAGAGTATGGAAATTTCAGAGAAAGAGTTTGACTGAATGATGTAGAGAAACAGAGAAATTAAGGAGGAGGGAGTCGATGTGAGTAGGTTGCATACGGGGAGAGACATGGGAACAAAGACAAAGAGAGAGGAGGCAGAATAGGCTGTGAGAAGGTGAAACTAGATTGTGGTATATCAGCACCTTCACCACCTCACAGCCTCCTCTCTGGAGATCTGATTCTCTATCCTCTTTCCATTACTTTAACTTTAAATTGAGGATGCCGTGCGTGTGTGTGTGGAGGAGAGAAAGTTTGAGAAAATCTGTTACACCTCTGTGTGCTCTTGCTAATGAACACCTACCCGCTTCATAGCTGCCGATCTACATGTCACTTTGTCTGACACATCACCTCCATCTCTAGTATGTAGCCTGTGATCCACATAAACTACTCCTCACTCGACTAGTGGCCCACCCTGCCCCTCCCCGATGGCAAACCCCACCTTGCGCTCATATTAACTACTCAACCTGTCACTTCACCTGCTGCAGCCTGTCTATTATCCC
>JAVQJD010041753.1:0-41947 GCA_036023655.1 Nannoperca australis
CACACACACACACACACACACACACACACACACACACACACACACACACACACACACACAGGGATCTTTTTAATACTGGTCTAAATGAACAATCATGTGATCTAACCCATCTCCCCCTACACCCACACACACACCCCTTTTGAGGTCCATGGTAGGGGGTCTATTTAACCCGTTAATTAAAAGGCACAGAGGAGGCTGTAATCCTGTCAGGGCGAGGAGGGTTGATTTGGTGAATGAGGTGTGTGTGTGTGTGTGTGTGTGTGTGTGTGTGTGTGTGTGAAAGAGACACTGAAAGAGAGAAAAACAGCTAGGAGTGTTGCCCATTCACACATTCCATCACTGAGTCGGCCGAGAACATGGCGGCCACAACAACGCCACACAATCCACCCCTCATTGCTTTGGCTCCGTCTCTGATGCCACACGTACAAGCACGCGGCAGGCCGACCTCCCCTGCGGATCAGCCGGCGAATTAATAAAATCGACTTAGAGAAGGCAACTGGGGTCAAATATCCCTCTTATTGCCTCCCTGCCTGTTCCTGCTGATACAGTAAACCTAAGACTTTAAATAGACAAATAGATTAGGGATAGACAGACAGAAAGCCAGCAAAACAGCCAGCAAGGAAGACAACTTGTGAGCCAGTCAGCCAGACGGCCCGCCAATAAGCCAGTCCATCGGCTCTGTCGATGTAGAGCCCGGGGCCACTGGGCTTTCTCCTCTCATCTCCTGGCTTTTATTGGCTGGGTAAGTTAGGGAGTAGTGTTAACCTATATATGACAGGCTACATTACAGTCAGCATGGGCAGCCAGGCACACACACACACACACACACACACACACAAAGAGAAAATGCAGGCTACATTTGGCCACGTGTTCAGCATAGAGCTTATGAGCTGGACTGTCCAAACACAGCGGGGGAGTGTGTTTTTGCTTCACCCATACAACCCCCCCACACACACACACACACGCACCCAAACAGCTACAGTAAGAGGAATCTGGGGGATGAGCACTTATTAGCAGCCATGCTAAGGTTAACAGTTCAGATCAGGATCATTCTGTCTGTAACTAACTGGAACACGCAATTAAGTGTCAAATGCCAACAGTGCAACCAGTAAATACACCTCAGGCCATGCATCGCATTCAAATACCTTGATCAAAGTCATGACATTAAACCATTTCCGTGCCTTGTGGAAACACACCAAACGCAATATATGTGAACTTTTAAGAAGTACGACAATTTCGGTGGTGAATGAATAATATATTAGCATACCACATAAAAATACTTTGTAATACACTGGGTAGACCGCATCAACTATCAGTTTGCAATACTAAGATCATACAAAACATCCCTAATTAGTATTGAAGGTATGTTAATATCTTATATTTTTATATCACGCTAAGCTAATGCTCAAGGTGACTGCATCCTAATTTCTCACCCCCCACCCTTGTCCCCACCATGGGAACTGTAATATACAAACAGACCATTGGTATGTGGTCCGCGTCACCCTATTTCCTTGTCTTGGCTTTTCATGGACTCGTTTCTCTCCTGTCTTTGTCTTTCTGTTTCCACAGGGCCTCTTCCCAATTCCTCTCCTCTGCCATTGTATCCATAGAGACTGCAGCTAAACTCATTCCTGCCAAGCTCAACGTGATCTGACGCATTGCCTTATAATGGACCATAAGCAATGTCTCAAATAATTGGCAAAATAGTTTGTATTATAATGATTCACAAAGTGAATCCAGCATGGTGTACAGTCCCTGGAGCTATGCGCAACAGTCATGCCATACTCGCTACTCTGAGTACCTCTTTTTAACAGAAATGTTGTACTTGGGTCATTGATTAATTCTACTGAGCTGTTAAATTCTCAATGTAGCAGCCGTTAATGAAACTCAACACTTCCTGCAGATGTTTCACAGCAAAGGGAACAGAAGGATGATGTCCCCTGAGCCACTGAAGGGCATGCAACATAAAACAGATCTAGGAAGTGTTGAGTTTGCATTAACAGTAAACAGCAGCAACAGCACATTGACACAGAAAACGGGAGCAGATCAGAGAAATTTGTATAATCAAACATAAAGCAGGAAAATAGGCAATTTCCAATAAAACCCATCTCCAACTAAATCTGTCTTATCTAAAGGCTTGTTGCTGTTTTAAATCAATAAAATATTACTATTTAAGAATTTACAGTATTCTTATTCCTGTTGACATTCTCCTAAGTTGACAGTACGCACATCAGTACGTCCAAAAACACAATGTCAAATTGTTGTGGGCGGTGATTCACTCGTAATCAAAAGAAATGCAGGACAATTGACAGGTCAAACGGTAATATCTATGCCATTTCCTATCCATCATATCTATGCCGACATACAAACAATCCTAAGAATACACCGCCTTAAATGCAGACCACTGTAAATCAGAATGACTGAATTGCTCAGGGTGAAAAGAGCAGATCTGTGTCTAAAAGCCTGAGATGGTCCCTGTGGGGTTTAACGTGTCCTTGGTTGTGGGATTTTGAGTGCCTTAACACAGCCTTGTTAAAATGTTGTCCTCTCAAGGTCACAGCTGCTGTTTCCTGTCTGACTTGAGAGCATGGCCTGACAAAAAGATAATTGTGAGAGATGCCGGATTAATGTCTGATTCTACACTTTGATGTGGAAGGGTGTGGTGTGGACCCCACGGTCCAGGCAGCAGCGGAGGCAGAATCTCACCCGCTGACACCCCAGCAGCAACTCTGCCCGTCTCTCTTCTCTAGTCCAGCTGGAATCCCAACTATGTCTGCTGTAACCAGCCATAGAGAAAGTCAACAAAGGCTTCAACGTGGTGCTCAAAGAAAACAGAGGAGGGAAAAGGGAGAGAGTGGGAGAGGCGTGGCGTGGACAGAAAAGGAGACACAGAGATGAAGAAAGAAAAAAGACTCCAGCGGGAGGAGGGACGGGAGAAAGCAGCACAGCGGCAGTAGAAGTTGAGACATGATGGAAAAGAGGGATGACAAATGAGCTGCTAGAGAGGGAAGAGAGAAAAACAAGAGGAGGGTGAGGACAAGTAGATGTTTAATCTGGGGCTGCAACTAACTTATTTTCATTGTCAGTGAGTCTGCCGATAATTTTCTAGTCTATGAAATGTCAAAAAGTAGAAAAAAAAAACTAAAACTAAAAAAACACCCATGCCAGTTTCCTTCAATCAAAGGTAACGTCTTGTTCCAACCAGCAAATGTTCATACAAAAACAATCTATGAAGTAGCTGCAGAATAATTTCTTTTGATCAACTTATCAGTTAAACGTTGCAGCTCTAGTCCAATCAGGAGTGAGAGAAGCCCTCAAAGAAAGAAATATTGTAAAAATAAATAAAAAAAATATATGGGCTTGGTGTTAAAGATGTTTATTGCTCATTAAACTCTTGGATTGAAATGTGGGAAACCTCTTTGTTTTATTCAAAATGGCATATTAAAGATCTTTGATTCATAAATGTAATTTATGAATCAATCGTGTGTGGTGCTTGATTAGCTCTAAAAGAGCAGTGAAACATGACATTTTGTTCAAGGCTACTGCATGCATTAAGGTTTTTAATTTTTCATTTCTACATTAAATACAGCTCCCCCTTTGTTATCAGTCAAGCCTCTGTAACAGCTATTAATTCTACACGGTTCAAAAACAAAAGAAAAAGATGAATGCAAGATTGAAATTTAATGAAAAGAGAAAAAAAAGGAGAAGAGCTGACTCATGTTTCTTTGTATTTGGCTCTTTCTAGATGCTGCCTGTAACAAAACATTACCAGATGGTCGTCTA
This sequence comes from Nannoperca australis, assembly GCA_036023655.1. Lineage (NCBI taxonomy): Eukaryota > Metazoa > Chordata > Actinopteri > Centrarchiformes > Percichthyidae > Nannoperca > Nannoperca australis. The sequence continues at coordinate 3,784 of JAVQJD010041753.1, forward strand.
ACCTCTGAATATTCTACTAGAACAAAAAAGCCATAAAAAGCATAGCATGAGCATAATATAGCCTCCATATGTTAGTATAATAACAACAACCAGATAAATTAAATGATGCATGAAAGTCTACAACAAAATAAAGTCATTTTCAGTCCAACTGGGTGCAGGGCTTAAACTAACACACGTCACTCAGCCATTCATTCAAAGCAGAGCTCTCCTACAAAGCTCACTGGTCCGGTTCCGAGTCTGTTTGTGCATGCATGATGTGTCGAAAAGTCTACTGTCATGAAAGGAAGTGATGACAAGCATAGTGTTGACTACATCCTGTGTATGTGAGCCTACATGGTGGATTTACTGTAATGTGGCCATGAGAGAAAAATAGGCTTTCAAATGTGCATTCAGTATCAGCAGATCCACATACTGACTCATAGGTTCACCACTTTAAGATAAACACACTGACAATCAAGCACCCCCTCAAGCCCCCACTCATTCCCATGTGTGCATCCATTCAACAGATTTACAGACATGCTCGGATCTGTCTTAATACTCAAACCTCCAGAAACATTAACCTGTACAACATGCTTAACAGCATTATTTTCGTAATCTGCTTGTTTTACATCTCTATACTTTTCTTCACCTAAAAAGACCATTTCCATCTCATTTTTAGGGTTAAAGCTCGGGTCACACGACTATGCAGTTCAAAGAAGTGCAAGTTAAGTTCTTAAAAAAATGACAACATAGCTCATTGTGCCAGTCAACATGACAAATGTTGACAAAAACACATCAAATCTCCCCTTTTTTATTCCTGAAAGTTTCTATCCGATTCACATAACTCTGTCCCAACAGCCCGTGGAGGTCAGACTGACTGGTTCACCGGAACGGCCACCGAGCCAGCACGGGCCCACACGATTGGCAGGAAAACAGAATTCAACTGGACAGTTGTCACTCTGACAAAAATGTAATTGGCCCCCTCTTGCCAAGCGCGAAAACTAATTGGTTCGACAGCACCAAGGAGGCAATCTAATTGGCTAGGTAATGTCAGTCACGAGAGGGCAGGGGGAGGGGGAGGGGTGCCATCTGGGTGACAGCAAACCGTTAGATAATCCTGGGGTCTCTCTCTTCTTCTGTCCGTACTCTCACATGCTGTCCTGATGACAACTGCTGCCAGCCTGTCTGCTACGTCTGAGCTGAGGCCGTGCAGACACGTTCACACAGCAACACTGCAGCTTACACTACAACAGCTGACAAAACCACTTCAAAAATGTTAAAAGCTCAAGTTTCCTACTGCACGCTAACTTTAACCAAGTTTTAGCATCCTCTCTGGAAGACGGGTGTGTTTCTTGGCTGCAGAGAACATGTCCTTCAGTGGCAGCGTTATCAGTTAGAGTTTATTACACAGCAGCTAGCACCAGCAGCTAGCACCAGCGGAGCCTTTTAAGCACAATCAATTGCAAGAAACGCACCGCCTTCTAACATTCACTACAGTGATTTCAAGCCGTCAGAACAGAACGCGTGAGGAGAAAACAAAATGCGTTTGTGAGAGTGTGTTTGTGGGAGGCCAAGACTTGGAACGAATACAATCCCTGTTAATTATCGCCTACAGTTCTTCAAAGAAGTTGGAAAACTCACCTGTGGTTTGTAAGCTACTTTTAATGAGTAACAGAGTAAGAGAGTGGTGAAAAGAGAAACGGAGGCATTACTCAACACCCATGTAATTCTTCCAGTCAAAATACAGCTTCAAATCATGTTCTTTGTTTCAACTACATGTAAGTCTTTTAATATTAAGTTACGTCATGTTAAACCTAAATAAATGAATAGGACAAGGGGAAAAAGATAGCATGACTTTGATCAGCATCAAAACCTCCCTGCAATAATAGCTGCGCCGTTCAGATGCATGAGCAGCGACAGTTTAGCTAATGATACAGTTTATTTCAGAGCCTCCGGGAGGTGACCACGCAGTGCTGGTAAAGTGGGAGAGGCAGACAAAGAACAGCCCTCACCAACATAACGTCTGACCAATACTGTAGGCCTTCTGTGTGGGAGGGTGGCTGGGCAAGACGGCTACCAACAGCTGCCTCAGTCCAAAAACAAATGCACAGGGGGAAAAAAAAACCCACACAGATACACACACTCCCACACAGACACAGAAGCCCTGCAGAAAAGCACACAAACATAAATACACAGAGCTGACTGATTGGCAATCCTCGACATCCTGTCAGGCGATCGCTGAGCCAGTCACAGTTCATTTCAGCTCTATGCTGGTTGTTCTCTACAGTAGCACTCAACCAACCACAGAAAATTCCCGTCCAGCTCATTCCATTTATTAGCAGACAGAAATCCTACAGAGTGTCTGATCAAACATCTCAATATTAATATGTAGAGCTGTTCCCGAGTGGCTCGGCAAACCGGGGTCTTGAATTTGTCTTTTGCATGTCACCCGCTTGCCCCCTTTCTTTGCACATCTGCCCTGTCATGTTTCATGTTTTTCACCATTTTGGCAAATCATTTTCCACCTCGCTCACTCCTCCAACCCTTCCCCCTCATATCCTTCCGGTTGCTTTCCACTACATAATGTCCCATAGGGAAAAATTCTCTAAAAATACTGCTGACTTGGTCACCGTTTTGAAGAGTCTGTGTGTGGAATAGGAAAGACGCCCGTGTCCAACTGAACCTGCAACGGCCTCCCTAAACACCTTTCTGTTCCGAAGGATTCCTCTGAGAGTGTGGGTGCAGCATGGAGGAGGAGGAGGAAGAACACATGCATGGGAAAGAGAGGTGGAGGGACGGTGAAAGCTGAAGGTTGGCAGCTTAGTGGAGTGATGCAGACAAGCAGCAGGGGGTCGAGGACAGTGGAAGAGGGCAGAGCAAGAGGACACCAACCATAGACAGGAAGTGGCCATTGCGAGTTAATCAGCTCCTCATGCAACACAGCTACAGCTTAGCCGTTGTAAAAACAGTCACCGTGGAGCACTGAAACATACTCTGCACATGAATACAGAGAGTTTTGCAGATGACAAGCTTTCCCTTAGAGACAAGTCTGCCAATCTAACCTTCAAATACTGAAGCAAGGTGACACAAGAAGTTGCCTTACGAATTTTCAACTAATTATAATCCCCTGTGACGTGAAAACCAAGTCCACCGGGAGCAGGCTCGGTTGAACGCCTGAATCTTTAAAAGGCAAACAGGAGGAGCAGTAAATGCTGACAGCGTAGACTGTGGCATTAGTGGAAAATGTGAAAAATTGCCCAGCTAGCGGGAAGTAGCAGCCTTAAGCCAGACAAAGGAATGGAAAGCCGTCTTCTGTCATGATGCGTTAGGAGGTGACTGGAAAGACAAGACCGATTTGACACTTATGTCTCAACTTCCCTTTTAAACTGAATGAAAACAATCCAAATGTGTGCCTGTGCCGGCAGCTACCAACATTTTAAAGACGGATCTACATTGCTGTGTGGTCTGCACCCAGATCCTGGCTGCTACCTGGGTTTCTTCACTTAAGGCTACTATTTCCAGTTTAATGTGCAGCACAGGGGGAAACGTGAGCTTGCAGGAGTTTGCAGGGGCAGGGTGCCGGCTGCAGATGCTCCTGCCTCCCTGCACCACGGAGGCTCGTGAGCGACCCGCACAGCTAACAATAAGTGTCTGGGCTTTTCTGACAGCGTGACCCACCACTGCCCCCAATACAAGCTCCCCTTGTGCTCAGCCTACACCCACACACGCTGGAGAACACACTAAACTGCATGCATCTTTAAAAAAAATAATTTAAAAAAATAGATGAAGCAAGTTTTTGAGGCAGAATGTATCAACACGGTGCGTTTGAGGTCCCAAAGCAAAAAGGTGTGCAGTCATGTTAGACTTAAGTAGTGCAGCAGACAGATGGGTTACTCACATCTCAAGCATTATCTCGTTCAGATAAATCCCATCCAATAATTCTACATATTCCGATAACTTGGTGCCATCGGTCGCTGTCGGCTGCCCGACTGTCTTCACCTGAAAAATAAACGGGACAAAGCAAAGCAGGCGTTGAGGTGATCGATAAAGACTTAAAAGAAATGCCTTCACAGTGAAGAGCTGGTTAATTAGTGCGTTTAAAAAGACATTTGAATAGTTAATTAGGGCGCTTACCCAGCAGACCAGAGGCGTGAGCATGAACTGCTCCAGCAACGGGGTGAACACCTCGCTTTCCATATTTCGCCGTTAATTTCAGCAGATATGGAAGAAGAAGAAGAAAACCAAGCACGATGTGCACTCCCTGGGAGAAACGTGTCCGCTCAGACTCCGCTCATGGAGCTGAATCAATTAAACCGACACTCATTTTGTCCCAACGACCGCTGCAAAAAGACGTCTTCAAACGTTAATCCACAATCTTTCTCGACACGAGCCAGCTGTTTCGGATGCCAACGTGTGGGCTTGGCTACCTCGCGCAGAGGACAAGGAATCACATTTTCTTTTGTAAAAACCACTCTGCAAAAAAAAAAAAAATAAGAAAAGAAAGAACGGATTTTCTATTTTGGCGTCCGCTGGCTGAGCTAGCTGTGTCCAGACGCAGTGCCAGGTATGGTTTTATGCTAGCTACTCCGGGGGGGGGGAAACCCACCGGTAACAGCTAAAGATCTCAGCCCACAGAGGGGAACCTCACGACAGGAGGAAATAAAATAACGACTAAATAAAAGAAAATATCCACTGCGGTGGGGGGGGGTCCAGAGGGTCAAGGTCCTGGTTGTTAAATGGTCTGTTTACTCCTCATATTAATAGTAAAGTTATCAGTGAGCTGGTTACTGGTCTCTCCCCGTCTGCCTCCGTGCAACCGCTGCACGCTAATGAAACAGGGAGCCGAGAGGATGACTGGAGGACACTGCACCGCCTCTCTGGCTCTCCTGTGCATCTCCCTCCGCCTCGTTAGCTCTAAAAGAAAAATAGGGCACTGATCAAAGCATGCGTTTTTTATCGAGATTTCTCTCAGTGTTTCTTGGATAACATTTGGTCATCTGGAACTCTTTACGTTTATTTATTTATTTTTGAAGAGTGTGTGTTAGAAAGAAGGTTTTTAATGAGTGAAGCAGGTATAAATGGGATGGGAATAAGTTTGGTTGCAGCTCTAGTCCTGTAATTTATATCCTATGGCAAAAATGTTTTGCTTATTTATTCATTAGCAAAAACTGGGGATCCACGCGTATCTTTTGTCTGCGTTTACAGCATGCAGTACATTACAGCAGCAGGGCAAGTAGGCTACTGACACCTGGTGGGTAATGTACAGAGACTGTATGATTAATGATTAACCTGTGAGCGTTATCCAAAGATATAGGCTACAGGAGGTTGTAAAACATTATCCGAACAAAGAATTTAACGTAAAACAACTGGAAAGATGCCCGTCCCTTGTGTGGGAAATGCATTATATCACATCATGTTTGACAAAATATCTCGATGGTGAATTATGAAGGATCTAAAATATAAAATTTATCAATTTCCTAGAATTTATAGGGGCATTTTAGGGGCACAAAATGTATTGAGTTGACAGAAAAAGATTTAAAGGCAACTATTTTGATTAGTTTTTCAAACATAAATGGCAAACGTTACCTAGTTCCACCTTTTCCCATGTGAAGACTTCCTGCTTCTCTCTTTATGTCTCTCTTCTCTGTCTATGTGTAGGTCGGAAAAAACAGGACATTTCAAGAAGTTACCTTGGGATTGTAATTTTTCACTTTTTTTTATATATATATAATGTATGAAACAATTAATCAAGAAAATAACTGTCAGATCGTTTGAAAAGAATCAGCTGCAGCTTTGATTGTGACCCAAAAACCCATGGATGATGCCAAGATACCAAAGATGACTTCTCAATGTCAAAAAGACATTTGCATGGATTAAAGCAATTCACTGAATAAATATGTGAAATCAAACATACCTCAGAATGTGTAATAAGCTCTTGTTGAATGAAGTTCTGTTATGGGGACTTACTGGGACAAATGCAACTATTAAACACAACTATTGGACACAAGAAATGCATGGTGAGCTACAGTTTATACCAGCATTATTTTAAACACAGTGTTTAGCTGTATCAGCAGCAAGGTAATGACTGCATGATAAGTCCAGACTCACAGTCTTGTCACTTGAATCAAGTCACTGTAGAGGTAGGAGACACCTAATCAACAATTGATGAATGGCTCTGTTGGTGTGAAATGGGATCAGAGGCCGTGTGGTCAAATAGCCAATTAAAACACAATCACTGACTTGGGAACTGTAGACCTGGATCATCTCTCAGGAACACAGTTAGAATTAATGGACTATTGTATGTTTCCCTATAACTATTAACATGCAGCAGCAGCAGCTTTCTTGGATAAGCAGAGGGTCACATTTGCATTTAGAAGAACAGCCCCTGTGGTTGACGCTTCAGCTTGAGGCTATACAGCATCAGATCCTGACCGGACCTGTTTTGTCTTGTTTGCTGCAAAAGGTGTTTGACTGGAGCAACGTAAACTCAGTGAGGGCACAGTGAGTGTCTACATCTTCATCAATACATTAAACCTAATGAGGCTAAAGCAGCAATTGTGTTTTATTGCTCACAAATTTAACTTTCTATTTGTAGGAAGAAGAATGTTTCTATTTTCAACAGTTACATATTGTTTAAGCTATGTAAAAAAAACGTAGTTACTTATTATTATTTTAACCTTCAAAAACTCAGTCCTTTGGACTGTGTGGGTGTGGTTTTGTCGGATTTGATTGACAGTTGTCTGGTAACGTAAGCAAACAGCCCCACATCTGTCATGACATTTGAGTAGAGATGCAGAGATAGAGTCCCGTCCAATTTAAACCATTAAGAAGAGCGTGTATAAAACTAAAACAATACAGAAAACCTCTCATGTAAATGAACCAAAACTGACAGAAAACCTAAAACAAATGTTGTGTTCACGTAGTCGCCTGTTTCTGAGAAGCTGATTGAGAAAATACGTTTTCAGGGGTTTTTCCAATCACACCTCTGCCCATTGTTCCCACAACGGCTCAGTGATCTCCTTGGAAATCAATTAAGCTCATCTTTTCTTAATGATGTAAAGTAAAATAGGCTTTGCTTCAGAATCTACTCAACTCAAAAATAGCCCTTTTCTGAGGCAACCCACACACATCTCTACTAACGCTATCACCCCAGCAGACGATTAAACACTGACGCAGATAATGAAAGCCTTTCATGGCTCGTGTAGTGACTGTGACCCACACAGCAGCAGCCTGAACACAATTATTATGTTCTGCTCAATTACTGTGGAGGATTAGGTGGATATTTTGAATAGCTCAGTGCATATGTGTGCGTTAGCATTTTTTTTGCGCGTGGGATTCATTAACCTTGGATTGAACAGGGTGCTCCTGCCTGTTCCATCAAAATCTATTATTCATGATGCTTTTAAGGAGTTTTGTCACAAAGCAGCATCCACCTCCACCTAATGACTCAGTGACTGTACAGACCCACAGCAGCATTCCTCACACACGCACACACACTCAGCTATGAAAGCCGGATAAATTACCCAGAGGAAACCCACGCGACCTCCTCTTTTGGCTTCAACTCTACAGAACCAGTGTGGAAACACATGGAAACACATGGACATTTTTTCCTCTACTTGGTATTAATCTACCCCAGGAATAAAAATAAAAAATCCACCGGCCACGAAGCAGCACCGAAACCCAAAACAGAACAAATAAATTCTTTCTCCTAAGAACCACATGACCTCGCAGCGCCTCTCTGAGATGAGACGAGTCTTTGGATGACTGCAGATTCCTGTTAGTTATTTCACTGGAATTTACAGGTCACCACAAACATTTTCATTTGGAGCTGTGCTGATCTCATGTGGCCTTGAATGCAGGGCTGACTAATGCTGGACAGAAGCTATCATTTGCTCCTTTTTCAAGTAGCACATATCCTGTATAGACTTCCCCTAATAAGGTAATATGATTAATACTTCAGGTATTGATACATGGATGTCACTTACTAATAACATGTTTTAAAGGTCTGACCTGTATCTTCACAGTGGAGGTCACTCTGACCATCCACTCTGTCTCTGTCTCCTTCCTGTTGTGCTGCTGTGGGAAATCAATGCCTAACATTCAAATCTCTAGTTCAAATGATTGAGAGCCCTGTGGCATATAGTCAAAGACTAATTGCATAACATTACAGGGCAGTAAAGATGTGTGTGTGTGTGTGTGTAAATGTGTTATATATTTCTGATGCAACCCTTAACTCAGAGAGATTCAATGTTTTCTTTCGTAGAGACAGAGATACATGATGTGACAGTGTAGCTCTCTTTTCTCCCAATCTCAAACACCAAGCTGTGATCGGGCTTTAAGACTTTAACTGCCACCATTCAGATGTAGACTACTTCATGATTAATCATATTTCACCAGCTCTAAATGTGTATGATGGATTTGAATATTTTGTGCATAGTATGTCAGGATAATCTTGGTCTGTTTCATTGTTTAATTTCTTTATCTAGAATGTTTATTCCAACGTGAGCCACAGCAGAGTCTGAGGGTCTTCAGAGAGCAAACAGGGTCTTAATGACCTCTCTGGATTCAAGGCTAGAGACCAACAAGTAATCAGCTCTTTAAAGTCCAGACCTCAAGATTGCCTTTTGCCTGAGAGGCTTTTTAGATCAACAGCACTGCAGGGAGACAGTATTTAGAAATGCTGAGGTCAGAGTCGTAATGAAACACATTGTATCTCTGTGTGACTCTGTATGTTACATGGACATTTTTATTGTAAAACAATAGTAAACATTGATTTTGTTTTACTGGTGCTGTAAAGATTATTCTACCTGCTAAAATGTTTTTTCATGTTTTAAACACTGCACACCTTTCGGTATCTGCTAACTGTAACAGCTTAAAACCAATGCATCAATCATGCTCCATAATGGTATTATCAAGACTCTCAGTAAATAAAGATGAACCTTTCTGTATCTTTATGTTACATTCTGTCCATGTTCTTCATGTATCATTGGATCTTACTCGGATTTGGTTGATTTGCTCTCCATCAGCTTATTGTTTATTGTGCATGTATCATACAGGCTTAGACAATTACCCAGTCATCCATGAATCATCAGTCATATCCAGTCTACACACACACACACACACACACACACACAGGGTTTTCTGATCTGCATCCAATCATTAGACTGATCCTGTGGGGTTCATTTATTATTTATACCACCAAAGCTAACCTGCCATTCAACTACGTGTATGGAGAGCTGATTTTCTTTAGATAGAGAGGTTTACCTGATGTACCATAGCAGACTAGTAATAGATTCTATATATATATATATATATATATATATATATATATATATATATAAATAGTCTGGAGATAAATACTTTTTGATCTACTACAAGTGAAAGTAGTTGATGACACTTCAAAGTAGCGGGAAAGGGTACTTTATTGTTCTTGTATGTAGTGCTGCCCAAGCAACAAGCGGTTCCAAAAGCTAAAATTCTGCTCTACTTTGTTCTGAGAGAGTGGAACCGTATTATGTGGAACCTTGCCATGTGCCATAATCTAATTACCACGCTTGTGACAAAGGAAATCACGCATCGCAAATTCAAGTCGCTATGAGCTGTCTAAACGGTGGTTCCTTCAAGCTTACGCATGTCCATATTGGTCAGAGGAGGGTGGATCCAATTACTGGCTTTTCAGTGGCAGACAGGAGAAATGTCTTTCAACTGCAGAAAAGGATGAATAATATAACTGCTGATGGAAATTTGGGAAAAAAAACTAAAGCTGTAACTGGATGTTTAGGGTGAGATAATCTCCCTTTAAAGACACAGCCATGTCTGGTTACCAAGAACCCAGAAATACTTCAGTTCTCCCCCCTGCTGAAAATCCTGTGTGTGTGTGTGTGTGTGTGTGTGTGTGTGTGTGTGTGTGTATGTGTGTCTAACAGAGATCAGTGCAGCGCTCATGCAGGCTGTCATGTTGTCACGTCCTAAAACACTGCAGCATGAAAATCAGGAAAGCACTTAAACCTCTTGAGTCCTGAGGTGGCCAAGGTACACACACACACACACACACACACACACCAAAGCTGATGACATTATTTCTAAACCTAGGCAAAGAAAACGACAACAAAGAACAAAAATCCTGTTTGCGTTTGCATTGCTTCATACATTGTCCATCACTTTCAAAACCAATTGCACCAATTTCACTTTAAATTCATCGTTATTCATCGATCAAATTAGATCCACACTTTGTCTCTTTACACAACGTGGTCCAAGTAATTTCAAGGGTCACAGAAATATCTATAAGATGCCTATATGATGGTTAAATAATGGATTGATAAATAGCTTGACAGTCGACAGATAACAAATTGATTTCTATGGTGGTCGGTTGACATCTACATGAGAAGACTCTGAAAAGTAAAGCCTCTAGAGACAAAGCAACACAGCATCCTCCACTGAGCTGTTTATAATCCTGGTAGTTTACCACAACACACTGACTGGTCCATTACGCACTAATGGACGCTAGCTCTGCTTGGTAATAATGTGATCTCAATGTGTCCCGGAGCCATGGAAACAAGATAATACTAGTAGAAACCTGGGTAATAATGGGAATGTGTGCTTGTGTTTTTCAGTGTGTGTGTGTGCTTGTGTACAATCCTGCTATTCCTCCCTGCAATTAGCTGGAGTGTGTGCATGTGTTTGTGCGTGTGCAAGTTTGTGCATGCACGAAAGTAATCCAGAGAGTGTTAGAGATGCTGTTAATGCTCATCTGTTGCCATAACAACTGCAGCAGCCCCACTGTTAGTGAGCTGGCTCAGACTGACTGACTGTAGGGCTGTCTGGAAAGCTAACTTCTGCACTGACTGTCTGATCAGCAAGCAAGGTTGCTGATTCACTGTACTGACAGATGAACAAACTGGCAGTTAGAAGAGTCAACAGAGTCACAAATATTTCAGTTAACAGTTACAACATCTGGCTTGAACAGAGGAGCCTTTTGATGGTGTAAAGAAACTACCATTAGGCCTATTATGAAAGGGAGGTGGTTGATCAATTAATTTGTAATGTTTTTTTGTTTTGTTTTTACCATAGACTGTATCTGACAAACTGAAAAATGATCTTTGAGAGGCAATCCTGACACCTAGCGGTGAGGATTAAAAATTGCATATTGGGTTTACAAGCTGCTTTTACTTTCTAACGTCGTCGGTCTGTTAAAATGGTATAACAGTTTCTTTAATTGTCTTATATTTGATAAATACAGTATAAGACTTTGACAAATAAGCTACTTGTATAAGCCTCTAAATATATGTTTACATGAATACCAAATCACCTTGAAATGATGAATTCTGCATAAACGAAGCTGAAAAACATGTAAAAAATGTAGAATGAAAATAGTTTGAAAAAGAGAGTTAAAAGGGCCAATGACAACTGGAAGAGACAGAATAACGTGGATGTTAAAGCAGCATTTCGGCGCCTCTATTAAGCTTTATACTCGTGTATTTAGGTTCATGAGTCACAAACTCGGTGCTGTTGCTAGCAGCTAATCTGGTTGCTCACAAAACAGAAACCCGTACATTTCCCCACAGCTAGTACAATACTTTAACAATGTCCCTCGACATACACGAAGTACTGTTAATTCGAGGCAGGACCCCTGGTGTTTTAAAGACAGCTTAAACTAAGGCGGAATTGTTTTGTGTCGGATGGTACGGACACTTTTGATCGTTACACACTCACCTCGGTCGGTCCAATCAGAAGACGCGCCTCTACGACGTAATTCCGCACACGTGACGGACTGACATGGAAGCTCCCACGCGCACATCTGAACTGTGAAGGCAGTCGGTATTGTCTTGTTTTTGTTTCGTGCTCTTTAGATATGCGATATCTGCTCCGACTCGGGCACTCGTTCGCCCGCCTCGATGTCCGTCTCTGTCACCACAGTGTTTACAGCAGCCACGCAAACCCACGAAGGGTGGGAGTGGACCTTGGGGAGAAGTGAGTTGACTTTCCCAGCTTCCATTCATTGTTATAACTGTTAAGGAGCAAGGCATTGTTTTGTTTTTTTAACACACAAGGGTTTCTGTACCCGCTGTCAATGTGTATCCGTTGCTTTTGGTATCCTCACATTTACTCGTGTAGCTCTTAATCAGACCGCGAACAGCCAACTGGGATGTGATGATATTCATAACACAGAATTACAAAGGTCACGTTTTGGCATGTAACTACAACAGTGGTGTAGTAGACCCGTCGCAGACATTTTGATGTGTTGTGGTCTTGTTTTTGTAGGAAACTTGAGATCTCTTCAGGGAGGTTTGCTAGATTTGCTGATGGATCTGCTGTGGTACAGGTACAGAAAAACACCTGGAAGCTGCTCTCTGATGCATGTTCTTCATATATGTTTGCACTTTAGTTCAGTAACATCTCCATGTTGTAATTTTTACTTTGACTTGACTTGGTATTTCACCAATGCAAAATATTAGTAGTTAATAGTTAAATTTAGCAAATTAAGCAACATTAACATTACTCTGACTTCTGTGAGTTTTCAAATAAGGTGCTTTTTTGTTATCGTGTATGCCACAAATTCATAAAACTACTGACCCTTTGTGCGTGGTAATTTGATTAAACCATTTAGGAATACACACCATGACAATTTTGTGCTCCTCTTAAAACAGGTAGATAATACCAGTTAACACATAATACGGAAATATATTGGTAATCCAGCCCTTGTGTGTGTGTGAATTAAAGAAATAAAGTGTGCTGTAGAGTTAAACTGGGCAGTCCCAGATGTTTGACGATATGTTCGATTATTATATGTATTTTCTTGTAACCCGTTCCATCTCTTTCTCTTCTTGAAGCTGGGAGAGACCTCTGTGATGGTGACTGCTGTGAGCAAAACCAAACCTTCTCCGTCTCAGTTCATGCCTCTTGTGGTATGTTGTCTATCATCGCAGTAACACTCCTGACCTGCCTTAGTTTTTAAACTGTCATTGTGTTCTTTAGGGGCAACATATTTCTGGGGTGTCTAGCGAATGCGTGTCCACTTTGATTGACAGGTGGACTACAGACAGAAAGCTGCTGCTGCCGGCCGAATCCCCACTAACTATCTGAGACGAGAGCTGGGCACCACCGACAATGAGATCCTCACCAGCAGACTCATAGGTGAGTTGATGAGAATATGCCTTGTTACATGTTGATGTAGGAGGCCCGTGTGCTGCTCATGTTGTACTGTGAATTCTTTTGACTGACAGTTCCTCGTGTTTCTGTTGCTCAGACAGGTCAATTAGACCACTGTTCCCTTCTGGATACTTTTATGATACTCAGGTCAGTTCAGTTTGAAATAGTTTTCACCACTGTGTGGTGATAGTTGTGCCTTTTGTTTTTTTGTATTTTGAACAAAGATGATATTAATGTGTAGCTGTCTCCAACTTTTTTTTTTTGTGTGAATGTTAATGTCTCCTGAAGATCCTCTGTAACCTGCTGGCAGTTGATGGTGTTAATGATCCAGATGTGCTGGCTATTAATGCAGGTGAGTTAAATCTAAGACATGCATGTTTTCCACAGAGCAAATTTTTTTAGGTTCTTACCTGAAACAATATATTCTTTCATTAAAGCTTCAGCAGCTCTGGCCCTGTCCGACATCCCCTGGCATGGACCCATAGGTAAGGAACACACACCTGTTTTGATTTATCGACCTTAAATCAGTTCAATTTCAATTCCTGGGTTATTCTTGTATTTGTTTAAATCTAGCGCGGGACTACTTGTGTGTTTGTGTTTTTTCAGGTGCTGTGCGTGTGGGCATGGTCGATGGAGAGTTGCTGATCAACCCCACTAGGTCAGAGATGGCGTCCAGCACTCTTAACCTGATTGTGGCCGGAGCCCCCAGCAGTCAAGTGGGTAAGTTGGCAAACACTATAGAGCTCCCAGCAGAAGCTCAGGTGCTAATTTACTAAATAAAACCTTTAAGATCAGCAAATAATCATAAAGTCATAATGTTATAAACTAACAGCTGCTTATAAATCAGTTGCAAAGTGTAGGTTCCAAGAAAAGTAGCCTAACTTTGGTGTATATATCGCAGTTATCAATGTGATTGATGTAGTACCTTGTCAAACTTTATAAATTGTTGAGTTAAAAATGTTATAAAATCAGTTGGAAAGTCACAATAACACAGTAGAGTAATAACATCCTTTGCGCTGAGTATTGGGCAATGTGATGTGATGTCTTATGTTGGAATAACTCTTTAAGAATGGGAACAATGCAATATCTTTAAAATGTAAAAACCCAATCAAACAATATTAGTTCTGTTATTACTACACTTTGAAATGACAATGATCCACACCTTGTTCAGATACATTACTGTGATGACACTCATTATTCAGTTTTTATGACATTTTTTTATTTCATTCTGACAAATTATTACTTAAAAACACTTTACTTCAGTCACAATATCACATGGGATCTCTAACCCTCAAATACAGCTTACTTAGGTGTATATTTCATCAGTGCAAATACGTTCTGCATCTGTACTGCTCTCTCCTCGTCTGTCTGGTGTTAGCATCATACAGCACTTCTCTAACGTGGCTCTCTGTCTGCCAGTGATGATGGAGGCGTCGGCTGAGAACGTGCTGCAGCAGGACTTTTGCCATGCAGTGAAGGTGGGAGTCAAACACACCCAGCAGATCATACTGGCCATCCAGCAGCTGGCGCGAGAACAGAAGGTCACCAAGCGCACCCCAGTCAAGATCTTCTCAACCCCGACTGACATGGTGGAACATGTTCGCCAGTAAGAGCAGTGATTGAACTGTTTTCCATAGAGTGATGAAGGTGACAGTCGCGGAGTGTTTTAGTCACATATGTAGTGGTGAAACATCGGTGTATCCCTAGCACTGTATTTACATATCATTTCCAGAATAAAACAAAATAGCGTTACGGTCAATTAGACAAAGGGATGCACTATTCAGTAATGGGTTTACGAGTAGTACTGGGGACCTTGATGAAGCAGTATCTGAGCTGGATTTCTCAAAACTGAGTGACAGAAATAAGATTTCTTCCCTTTCTTCCTTGCAGATTAGCTTCTGAGAGTATCTATGCCATTTTCACTGATTCCACTCACGATAAGGTAAAGTCTGCTCCTGTGTGTTTGCCTTCTCTTACCACCTCATGTGGTCATTCTGAATCCATCGTAGTGAGTATTCAGTTTCCCGCTTCTGTTGTGGATTCAAGACATTTAAATCCCTGATGTTTCTCTTCTCCATAATATGAGAATGTTTTATTTTTCACCTCATCTCTTCATCAGTAACACTAATAATCTTATCACAATCTTAGATTTCGAGAGATGAAGCTATCAACAAAGTTCGACTAGAAACCGAAGAAGCCCTAAAAGGTAGATGATCTTCAGTATTTATGTTGCGTGGAAAGAGTTTTAAGCTAGCTGTTTCAAATGTTGTTGCAAACCCCTTCACACGTCATACATTTATATTTATTAGGTTTCAATTCAGTCGAGTCTGTGTGCTTAAGTTCTGTTGCTGTCTGTTGGCTGAACATTGTCAATTGATGTCTTCCATGTTTAGAAAACTTCCCTCAAGCTGAGAACTTTGAAATCATTGAATCCTTCAACACTGTGAGCAAAGAAATCTTCCGCAATTTAGTTCTTCATGAGTACAAGAGGTAAGCACCGCTCGTGTTTATCCTCATGACACATGATGTGTCTTTTGCAATTGATTCAAAAACTGGACTTTGTTTTTGCGCTCTGTAGATGTGATGGGAGGGAGCTGACTGCTTTAAGGAACATTTCTTGCGACGTCGACCTCTTTAAACCGCTGCATGGCTCGGCTCTGTTCCAGAGAGGACAAACGCAGGTGGGTGCAGAGCAGGAAGGCCAGAACCCTCATTTTAAAGACCAATTTCGTGAGAACATAATCGTGTCCAAATTTGTTGGAAGAGATAAAAGACTGATGCCTGATGGTGTTTTGTGCACGTGTAGGTCTGACAATGAATGCAGTAAAAGGAGGAGTCTGACCAATGAGGTTCTTTGTTCTGAGAAATGGATTTAACTGTCCTCGTCCTCTTCCTCTCCCCGTAGGTGCTGTGCAGTGTCACATTTGATTCCCTGGAATCCAGTATCAAAGCAGATATTATCACCACAGCTTTGAGGTAAAACGATCATTTTTACACATGAAGCCCAACATTCATAGTGTTTACATCATCAGGACACTTCAGATGGTGTGGGTCCTTACTTCTCAAGTACATTAAACCACCTTTTTAGTAGAATGCTGTCTGTATGTGAACGCGATGGCATGCCGTGTATTGTCCTATGTGGCAGCCTTAATTATCCACACAGACCAAAATAAACCAGTGAAAAGACAACGATCTAACTCCCGTTCCTTTTCTTTCTGCAGTGGCATCAAAGACAAAAACTTCATGCTTCATTATGAAGTGAGTAAAATCCTGTTATTAGATGTGTGATTCTGTATCCTTTAGCTTTCAAGGTGAACTTAAAGTCAACTTTGCCTTCGATTTCAGTTCCCTCCATACGCAACCAATGAGATTGGAAAGATGGGAGGCATCAACAGGAGAGAGCTGGGACATGGTTTGTGTTCAAATTGACATCTTCTTCCTCTGTACAGTGTTGGCTAACCACTCGTTCCCATCCAGACTCTTACGGACAAAGACTGTGTGGCTGTGGATGTATTTGTTCATGTTTGTGTGGTTGTGTATTCCCAGGCGCCCTGGCTGAGAAAGCTCTGAGGCCAGTCATTCCCAAAGACTTCCCTTTCACTATCAGGGTCACTGCTGAGGTGCTTGAGTCAAACGGTGAGTGTGGTGACAGGTTTTGAAAGTGTAAAAACAATGCAGTCTTCACAGGAAATGTGTTCATTGTCTGGCAAGGATGTCCAGACTCTTCTTAATAATTTTTTTTTTGATTGCCTCTCAGGATCCTCCTCAATGGCTTCAGCATGTGGAGGCAGCCTTGCTCTAATGGATGCAGGTATTCTAGTGGGAATGCATGAAATAGCTCTTTTACTGCTGATAATGTCTGCAGTCCAATTGTTCATTTTTATTATTTTTACTTCACTTTAACTCTGCGGCTACAATTTGATTTTCAGATAACCCAATAAAACGGTAACTTCTCTCTAAGATTAAAAAGACAGGTTGTATTAAAAGTAATGTAAAATGTACTACAGTAGTGATTTAAAATATTGTGTCGGTGCATTTAGTATCTGCTTTTCATTTCTACTATCCAAGCATTCCTATAATTAAGTTACGATCTATTTTACAAATACTCAACACACCATAAAACTCAACAATGCAAAGAATATGTATGTTCCACCATAGAGGCACACAGATTCTTATGTTTCTCTATGCAAATGTACACCCCGAAATAAAGATGGAGAGATATGATAGGATAGCTGGATTGTGTTTTGCTTCCGTGTTTCTATTCACATTTAGTCAAGTGCAATTGTGTGAGAATATGGAGCTAATATGTCCACATGTGTGTCTCCCAGGTGTGCCTATCTCTTCTGCTGTGGCAGGTGTAGCAGTTGGCCTCATCTCCAAGGCCAACCCAGAGAAACCTGCTGAAATCCAAGACTACAGATTACTAACTGATATTCTGGTACATACAGAACAACTGTATCTAATGTGTAGTGGATAGTGGAAGAGTGTGTATTTAAGAAATACAAATCCTCAGAAAGTTATATCTAGTGTTATATTGCTATAAAGTTATAGCAATAATTATATTGGAGATGTTAAATATGAGTGAAGTATTCTATTCTGTACAGGGAATAGAGGATTACCTTGGAGACATGGACTTCAAATTGGCAGGAACAAACAAGGGCATCACTGCTTTACAGGTAGGAAGTGTGTCTGATAACAAGCAAGTGTCTAAAATGAACATTTTGGCTCACTCGGTAGGCAGCTGAAAAGATATCTGGTTTTTATATTTCATATGTTGTGTAGGTATTTATCATAAATACATAAAGCTTCATTTGTATTATAAGATACTGCCACACTGAGTTGGGGATCCTGTTTAAAAAAGAACCATTGTTTGGTTTTGCACCCTGCCAATACAGTATCTCAACAATATCACAGCAGAGCTCTTGAAGTTTCATCCTTTGGGATATATTTTACACACCTTTATTTGCCCTCCAGGCTGACGTGAAGATCCCAGGTTTGCCCCTGAAGGTGGTCATGGAGGCCATCCAACAGGCCACAGGTAAGCTCAGACGGCAGTGAAACGGAACATTACACACTAAAGACTGAAGTGTTCAGATGTGTATGTGGTGGTTTGATTGACTTTCTTTCAATATTGTCATGTTCAAGTGGCAAAGAGGGAAATCTTGGGCATCATGAACAAATGTATAGCAAAACCCAGGGAGACTAGGAAGGAGAATGGACCTGTTGTTGGTAAGTTGAACATGTTGTGTTTCAGATACTTTAAAGGTGCATTAGGTCAGAGAATGGTGTGAAAAGTTTCCTTATATACCTTCAGAAAATGTCCGGGTGCCTGTTTCCAGACGAGCACGTTTTGTTGGTCCAGGGGGCTACAACCTCCGCAGGCTACAAGCTCAAACAGGTAACATGTTATCTTATATTGCTGTTTAACTGAATCAGAAAACCAACCAGAAACATGACGTGTTGGTGAATGAAGTACTGTTTTCTTTTTTTAAAGTCTGCTACACAATACAAACTGGAGATTTGTTTTTGCTTTTTGTCATCAAGGTGTGACAATAAGTCAGGTGGACGAGGAGACTTTCTCTGTGTTCGCTCCAACACCTGGAGCCATGAACGAAGCCCAAGACTTTATCAGTGACATCTGCAAAGATGATGTGAGTCTCCACCACTTGCAAAGCTGCATATCGAAAAACAAATGTTAAACCTATAACAAAGAAATCATGATTGGTGCTTACCACAATGTATCACAGTGCTGAAAAAGATCATGTGTATAGAATGTGCACGAATATTCAGTGCATTTCTGTTGTGTTGCAGCAAGAACAGCAGCTGGAGTTTGGTGCTATCTACACTGCCACCATCACTGAGATAAGGTAAAGTAATTATTAACTAACTAAAAGGTATTTCATGCCAGTCATTAGCACTCTGTTTACACATGCTATCTAGGAGAATTGTATTCAATTGTCAAGAAAATCATTCTGGGAAACTGAACTATGGATAATCAAACATTTTAGTGTTCAAACTGCTTCTGACGCCTTTTCCTGCTCTGCTACAGGGACATTGGTGTGATGGTAAAACTATATCCCAACATGAGTGCTGTCCTGCTGCACAACTCACAACTGGACAACAAACGGGTCAGTACGTTTGCCTCTGCATACTGTTTGCCTGTGTGTCCATGTTTCTGTGAGGGTTTGAGAAGGAAATTGCTTCTTAAAGGTAATTTCTTTTGTATTTTTCTCTTTAAGATCAAACATCCAAGTGCTTTGGGATTAGAAGTGGGACAGCAGATACAGGTATGGGTCAATAACTACTGACTGTATTGTCAAAAGTTGCCTCCTGTGTTTACATTCTGGGCTCATTGTCTGCGACTGGACTTGCAGGTCAAGTACTTTGGACGGGACCCAACAGACGGCAGAATGAGACTTTCACGGAAGGTGCTCCAGTCCCCTGCTGCAACTGTCGTCAAGACACTAAGTGAGAAGCAGAGCATCTCCATGGGTTCAAGCAACAGCCACAAGACAAGCACTGACTTGTGACACACCAACACAAGAGGCTAACGTCTGTTAGCCACCAAAGTGGACTTAAACTGAGTAGATTTTGCTACAAAATAGTCCTGTTGAGAAATCTACCACGCCGAGAGCATCAGATCTAGTCACAAACTGAACGAGTGCTGTACATGAAGAGGTTGACCTTGCTGTTGTGGGTATGGACGACGTGATTGAACCGCGTTGGAGTGATCTGCAGCTCATCAAATGTAGCGTCCTGCTGTTCTTGTGCTTCTATGGACGTGCACAAACTGAGAAGAACATTTGGATATTAATGAGCAGGAAATGTGAAATCTGTGTTATTTTGAAGTGTCCCCTTTTCAGATTTGCCACCTCAAGTAGCGTGGACAGAATCCAGCAGGAACAGGTTTTTCTTTCAGAGTCCATCAACACAGTTACCTAGCAGTTTTTGCCCAACAGTCACAGCAGTGCAGTTTAACAATGGTTTTCTTGTTCACGTGGGATAATTCTGCCTTTTGGGTAATGGGACTTTAATATTCGGTGTCCACTGTGGCAGTGTGTCTTCTAAGGTGCCAGGACCAAGATATAGACAAAGAAAGCAAACCTCTCTTTATGCTGTGTTGCATTTACAGTATATGTGAGTCATGTGTAAATAGTTGGTAGTGTTAAGATTCACTTACAAATCTAGCAAAAAAACACCTCGCACAACTAAAGAACCAGATTTTAATTTAGTGCAACATTCAGATGCCAGATGTAGAAAAAAGCCAACAAAGAATTAAACTTAAGTGCCACAAATTGTACACATAAAGAAAGAGGCAACCAATTAAAACTGTAAAATCCGTTATAGTAAAAAAAGTGAATAAATCAGGATTTAGACTATAAAACACAAGTTACAAGATACAATGAAGAAAAAACAGCAACACCATAAACATTTAAAGACATGATAAATTGTTCTCAATTGTACCTCACGTGCAGCCAGTGACAAGGAAGTGGTCCACCCTAGTTCTTTCACCACTGTAATCACAAGTGAAACATCTGTCTTCATACATAGCTGCTGTTGTTGTTGGTTCAAATGGGGACATACACAAGGATCATCACCAATTGTAAGACCCATGAAGACAACAGCCCTGAGGCTCAGGAAATAGGAAAATACCCATGTTCGGAGCTGCTGTGTCAGACTCCCTGGATCTGGTTGTTTGATTGCTGATACATTACTTATATAAGAATGTAATTATTCATGCCTCTGGCAGAATATGTGGTAACATTCAAAACTCTTAACCCTAACCTTGTGACAGAAATATGCACCAAATTAAGATGCTTTTGGGGAAAGAAGGGAGACATTTTAATACAATTAGTTCAACTCAGTTAATGCATAAACTCTTCCATTTAACATGTTGTGAACTGGAAAATGTCCAATAATAGCCTACAAAGAACAGAAAGTCCCCTGCTCTGGCCAATACTGCTTGGAGCATTGTCAGTTTCATAAGCACTATCCCCGTTTGGGCAGGGAAAGTACAGTACTTACTGCAGCATGGAGGTTTTTTTTCTAGACTGTTGGACATTTGTGATGCTCAGTATCTGTAATAATAAACTGAGGTGGTATTGAAATAATTTGTGTGTCTGCCCTTGTGTTTGGCTCCCTAGATGTTAGTCCTAGACTTCTAGAAATGAATGATTTCATGAATACATTTTTTTTATCAAATTTGACTAAACTGTTATCTTTCTATTTTAACTATTATACGATATTAAATCCATTGCTTACAATGGTGCAATAATGTCTGTTTAAGTAGTTAGCATAATACTGCATTGTAATAACTATTAATCAAAAAGCAGGTAAAAGAAATCGGAGCTATTGTTATGTCTACCTCTGTCTACATCATGCCACCTGCAGGTAAGTGCTGCTGCTGTTCTTTCTATCCGCCTGTAGGTGGCGTGTTGAATTTCTGGTGTTGCGGTTCTGCCATTGGACGTTGTCGCTCGGAGGAGGAGACCCCGCGGCAGTTTGCGCTTGATTGACGTCGAAGAAGAAAAAGAACACAAGATCGGATTACAAGATGGCGGTCTGTGGACGTTAGCAAGAAGGCCGTTAGAGTTGTTGTGTTCTCTGTTCATTTTACTGTTTGATATTAGGCCTCCTGTTGAGTTGTTTCACATCGTGAACGTAATGTGTTTATGAAATAGCTACTGATACATTTTACTGGTATTGTGAACTTTACTTAGACGTGCATGTTTTATAACATGCGGGTGGAAACAAAGTTAACAGGTCGAGGGTAGGAAAACACCAGACGGGTGAAGTGATAGCTTGTTAGCAGTCAGCTAGCCTGCTAGCTCGGACTCGGTTAACCATGTCAGACACTCGGCGGCGAGTGAAAGTATATACGCTGAATGAAGACAGGCAGTGGGACGATCGGGGTACCGGACACGTTTCGTCTACGTTTGTTGAACGGTTGAAGGGAATATCATTATTAGTTCGGGCCGAATCGGACGGTAAGTTCCCAGTTAGCATAGCCGCATTGACGTTACGCTGGCTAACGTTAGCATGCTAACTCCTGGTTCGGACAGAATGCTTCAATTTGCCCCTATGTTTGTTTGCTTCACTTATTGGGCTTGCATCTTTTAATTTACAGCAGCACGTAGAGCCAATGATGTCATACTGCGAACAACAGCACTACATCTAAATAAAATACAATTATTTATTGAATAGCTGGTGCTAGCAAGCTCGTTGGTTTAGCAAGCGAAGTGATCTTGGTAGCATGGGGGGCCTTCAAAGTCTAGTCTTAAACGTACAAACTTGTTATTGCTCAACATAGCATAGCAAACCATTAGGTGTTCACGCATAGATCATTAAAAAAATAAATAACACTGGAAAAGGCCAGCGGTGGGTAATTAGCCATTCTGTTGTTAGTTTCAACTTTGTATTTTTGCAACATTGTTTTATTCAGCGTCACACATTGTCTACTTAGCATTAAATGCTGTAATGCCGGACATATTAATTTACCGTAACCTTCAAGAGTTGGTTATGTTATCTTTTGGTAATATTTATTGTGATCATTCGCACTAGCTAGAAAGTGAAAAGTTACCCAAGTGTTTGTGTTTTAGGATCACTTCTATTGGAGTCGAAGATAAGCCCGAATACTGCATATCAGAAACAACAGGTAAGGAGATAATCTGAGTCTGCAGCAGCTACAGCCACTCACATACTGGTTAGTTTCAAATTCTCAGTAGTTAAAAAAAATTGTTGAATTTTTACATTGAGACTTGTTGCTGCACTATTACTACTACAATGTGTTTAGTGCAGACAGTGGAAATCCAGTATCTGGGACGATTGCAAACATGAAAACATTAAGGCACATCACACCAAGGTCACATCATTAGTAATAACAATACCAGCAAACTTGTTTTTCATCATTTTAACAGTCAGTACCATGACTGGATTTGTAACAGAAATTTGCCCTATGGTTTAAAATAAGAGATCTGAGCCAAGTGTTGCCCTTACATGTTGTTGGCAAAGTTATCTCATTCATTATTTTCAAGGACTTTTCCCCCCAGGCGTATACATTTACAGGCAAATATCACTTCTATATGTTTAACTAATATTCAAGATCTCTCTTTTGTGTTTTATGCGTGTGACCTTTTGTTTGTGAACGCATACAACCATGTTTGAGTGTGTCTTGTGAATTTGACAAGCGCTTCTTTTGTGTTCAAGCTGATGTTCTTTCTCCTCCTTCCAGGACACACTGATTGTTTGGTCGGAGGCAGATAATTATGACCTTGCCCTAAGTTTCCAGGAAAAGGCAGGCTGCGATGAGATCTGGGAGAAGATTTGCCAGGTACAGTTAATCCAAGTTTTGTGCATTTTAAAACATTTGTTTTCTAGGGAGCACACAAACAGTCAGATGTTTTATTGACACTACCACTAAGGGCAAGAGACGGTTCATTGCTTTGTTTAATTCTTCACTTCATATCTACCAACTATTTATTGCCCAGGTTCAAGGCAAGGACCCTGCCCTGGACATCACCCAGGACCCCATTGATGAGTCGGAGGAGGAGCGCTTTGAGGAGATTCCAGAGACGAGCCACCTGGTGGAGCTCCCTCCTTGCGAGCTAAGTCGACTGGAGGAGATCGCTGACCTGGTCACCTCTGTCCTGTCGTCGCCCATCCGGAGGGAGAAACTCGCTCTGGCCCTGATGAGCGAAGGCTACATCAAGAAACTCCTGGGTCTCTTCAGAGTATGTGAGGACCTGGACAACAGGGAAGGCCTACATCACCTCTATGAGATTGTCCGTGGTGTCTTGTTCCTCAATAAAGCGGCCCTATTTGAGGTGATGTTCTCTGACGACTGTATCATGGATGTGGTGGGCTGCCTTGAGTATGACCCGGCACTGGTTCAGCCTAAACGGCACCGGGAATTCTTGACCAAGACAGCAAAGTTTAAGGAGGTGATCCCTATCACGGACTCTGAGCTGCGGCAGAAGATCCACCAGACCTACCGGGTGCAGTACATCCAAGACATCATCCTGCCCACACCATCTGTCTTTGAGGAGAATTTCTTGTCCACACTCAACTCCTTCATCTTCTTCAACAAGGTGGAGATTGTCAGTATGTTGCAGGTAAGGATCCAAACAAGGTAACTTGTATTATTCTTTAAGGCACAGTTTAGCAACAAGCCATTGTCGAACGGTGGGTTTTGCGTACAAAGTTTAATAGCCATTGAAACGGTTGCAGATGTACATTTCTGCATGTACAGTATTTTCCTAAATTTACAATCAAAGTGCACGACCGCCCTGTAGTCCCAGACAGTAACGCCTCATACTTGACAACAGAATAACTGCATTTCCATCATTAAATGTATTGATTTCTTAAGGGAACTGTAAAATGTCAAATCATGTGGAAAATAGATTTGTCCTTTTATCTAAATAACACAATTTTTGCAATAATTTAAATCTTAAATGGATAAGTATTGTGATAAACTACCTGTACATGTTGTGATCAAACGACAGACTTTTCCATTTATGGTATTTATGTCCACAAGTGAAAGCTGTGTCTGTGTATCAAGATTTGTAATGTGACAACTGACCCATTAAAAATCTAAAATAATAAACACTTTTCAAAGGTCATTCAGCAAATGAGTAAATGTCCATTGTATTGCTTGCAAGTGGATTTCAATATGGCGCTTACGTGAGGCGTGTGTTAATTCATCCAATGGTTGTATTTCAGAGCTAATGAGAAGTCAAGTGGCTGTCTCTAAGAATCATAGGTTTCTCTGTGTTGTTGGAATACTTTTTTTTTCTTCTTCTGTCAAGTTGCTGCAAAATTTGATTCCAAACTGTCCAGGATTAAGTTTTGTGTACCTCCTTTTTCTTTCTGTGTCTTGATTTGTTAACCGTGTTTTTCCTGCGCCCCAGGAGGACGAGAAGTTCCTTACAGAGGTCTTTGCACAGCTCACAGACGAAGCCACAGACGACAGTAAAAGGAGAGAGCTTGTAAGTGGAACTTTTGTCAAATCTCCAGGCCAGATGTTGTGTGGTGATGTTTTGTGGTGTTACATGTTGGAATGTAAAGGATGGACAGTGTTGTGATTTTTGCTCTTGTGTGGATTCATTCTGCTGTCTGTGGTGCCATTTTCTTCTGCCAGGTTTAAATATTTAACAACTTTTCTTCTCGGTTTTGCATTGAATTACCTCTTTGTCTGTTGGCTTGTAATACAGCAACTTTGGCAACATTACTTATTCAACAGTTTAGGCTCTCGCTGAGAGTGAAATAGGAATTCATTCATTCGGTTGGTCCGTGCAGTTTTCACTCGTTCAGCTTTGGAAAAACTTAATGTTCTGGAATGGGGAAAATGACTAGACCTGAATTTTCCCACTGCTGCACAATATCCTATTTGAAACCATACTTGGGGCAGTGTTTTTGTCAGTGACCTTTAAGTGTTTGCTTTAATGTGTAAAATGCAGAATAACCGTTAAATCTGTTTTTGTCCTCTACTCCTCAGGTGAACTTTGTCAAAGAATTCTGTGCTTTTTCACAAACGTTGCAGCCACAAAACAGGGACGCTTTCTTCAAAACTCTGGCAAACCTAGGCATTTTACCTGCTCTTGAAATAGTCATGGTATGTTCAGGGCATTGCATGAATGTGAATGTCTTAATTGGTGTTTGTGTTAATAAAACAGTTCTACGGGTTTAATATACTCTATTTTGAATAATCGATTTAATCAGTCATTCAAACATTTTGTGTGTGTGTGGAATTCTCTTTTTGTTCCCGTCTTCACCTCCTCTTTTTCTCTGGTTCAGGGAATGGATGATCTGCAGGTGAGGGCAGCAGCTACAGACATCTTCTCTTACCTGGTGGAATTCAGCCCCTCCATGGTCAGGGAGTTTGTAATGCAGGAGCCACAGCAGACCGACGACGTAAGCATCTAAACGTCACCGTCAACGAGCGTGCTTTCACTTTTTAGTCGAGTCGTTTGGCTCAGCTCGGGGTTGAAGCTGCATCCTTTTGACTGTACCTTGTGTGGCTGTGTTTTCTTGTGTTTGCAGGATGTTCTGCTGATAAATGTCGTGATCAAGCAGATGATTTGTGACTCTGACCCCGAGTTAGGAGGGGCCGTCCAGCTCATGGGTCTGCTCAGGACGCTCATCGACCCCGAGAACATGTTGGCTTCCACCAATGTAAGCAGATCCCGCACACACAAGAATTGTAGTGGAGACTGGCTATAAAAAGATGTATTGATGGCCAGGATCATTTGTCTAAGTCCAGTCAAACTTGTAAGCACAAGAGGAGAGCTGAATTCCTGTTAAACTTGAGCAAGATGTCTATTTTCCTAATTTATTATCTAAATCTTGACACACACTGTGGCCAGCCAGTAAATTGCAAACACCAGTTTGCTTTGTCCAACACTAAAACATCACCAGCACGTATCAAAACTTCTTGTCATTTGCTTCCTTTTAAGAAAACCGAGAAGACAGAATTTCTGAGTTTCTTTTACAAGTACTGCATGCACGTCCTGACTGCTCCTCTGCTGGCCAACACCGCACACGACAAACCCTCAAAAGGTGAGCCGAGGACAGAGGCCTGGCATAAACCGGAGTGTTTCAGACCGTAAGATCAATAGAGGTGATTGAATTGATTATTCTCTGTCATGACCTTTCAGATCTGCAGGAGGGATCTACGAAGATCAACCCGGTCTGTCCAGGTGGGTGTCGTGTAACTCCATATCAACCACGCAACCATCCAAAAGTGCACGTCAGAGTTCCAGAGTTTGCTGGAAATGATTCTTTTTGGAGCAGAGAGTAACTTTACAGTTTAATTTCTCATTTCTTTCACCTGAACCCCCTCAGAAAAGTCAAATAAATGACCAGTTCCTCCTTATAATGGTTGAAATGATGCAGTGGCAGTGATTTTCTACCTCCATGAAGAACAGTTCTAGAGCTGCATAGTATTAAATAATAATATATACCATCAGATATAATTTAATGTTCTAGGATTACACACTTGCCTTTTAAATTGAATAACTGAAATGATCTGGCGTGTGTTTGGAACAATGGCAGGACTGTAAACCAAAGTCTGCAGCTTGATATGAATTTTGGGAAGTTTGCATTGCATGTTTGTAATGTTGTGATGTAAAAGTAGCGTTGTTTATTTTTATTTATTTTTTTGCGTAGACAATTTCCAGACTGCTCAGCTGCTGGCACTGATCCTGGAGCTTCTGACCTTCTGTGTGGAGCACCACACCTATCACATCAAGACCTACATTATGAACAAAGACCTGCTCAGGAGAGTGCTGGTGCTCATGAACTCAAAACACACTTTCCTGGCTCTTTGTAAGTCTTTCTGCCGCTTTCTTTCCCAAAATGTTCTGTCAATTATTTATATTTTTTTCTGAACGAACTTTGACCGAGTATTCAGTCACAACAGAGCGGTGGATCTGCTGTCTGCATCCAAGCTCACACCAAGAACACTCGCAAAACTCAAACGGCTTAATCATTATTACGTTGTCGTCTGTTTTGGTCCAAGGTGCCCTGCGATTCATGCGCAGGATCATCGGCCTGAAGGACGAGTACTACAACCGCTACATCATCAAAGGGAACCTGTTTGAGCCCGTCATTAACGCCCTGCTGGACAACGGCACCCGCTACAACCTGCTCAACTCAGCCATCATAGAGCTCTTTGAGTTCATTAAAGTGGTGCGTAGACGTACAGAAACGTAGCTTACTGAGAAGCGTTCATTAGTATAGAACATGTCACTCAAAGTGAATTGCTTGTGATTTTTTTTCCCACCACGTGTGCGTTTCCAGGAGGACGTCAAGTCTCTCATAGCTCACATTGTGGACAACTTCTACAAAGCACTTGAATCCATCGAGTACGTCCAGACGTTCAAGGGCCTGAAGGGCCGGTACGAGCAGGAGAAGGACAGGAAGAGTCAGAGACTCAACAGGTCGGTAGACTGCTCCCCCATACACCAAGAAACCGTTTTTCTGTAACTTCTTCATGAAGCAATTTCCCCCTGTAGATACTGTCGTGATGCGCGGTCGTTGGACGAGGACGAGGAGTTGTGGTTCAATGACGACGACGACGATGACGACGGTGGAGAGGCCGTGGAGAAGAGCCGAATGGAGGACGACTTCTCCGACAGCTACGGCAAGTACATGGAAGCCAAAAAAGGTGAGCTGCTCTGATATTACTGCGGGTCTCTTCTTGGAAACCTTTTTTCAGGCCCTTCAAGTTTGAAATTTACCGCCTGTGTTCCTGCAGGAGCCGCCAACGGAGCTAACAGTGCCAACAACAATGGGAAAGCTGCTGTGATCCCACCTGCCTCACCAGCCGTCACTCCAAACAACAGTTCAACTTCCTCTGTCAAAACTGTTGCTCTTCCTGCCACACCAGTTGTGAAGGTAATGCAACCTCTACCAATGTTGTTTTTATTCAGTTATTAACTAAACGAACACGTTTGCAGCCGCCACTGCCACCGTCAAACTGATGTACAACCTTTTTATACCAGAAACAACGTTTTTGTCTTAATGCTTTGACCAAACTGTTGCACACGCTTCATAAGCAACAGTACAAAGACCTTATTTCTCTTAATCATGCTGGACATGGAGTCTGAAGCTAATGTATACAACATGACTCACAGATATTCACACACATTAGTTAAGCTGCATATCACAGAACTTCAATGTCCATGATTCAGTTCCCGGCCTCAGCACCTTTTGCTGCATGTCATGCCCCCTTAGTGATTTTTTTGAATGGTTACATTTTTTCCTGTTTCTGTTAGACTGCTTTGGTTGGTTTGGTGGACTACCCTGACGATGAGGACGAAGAGGAAGAAGACGAGGAGGAAGAGCAGTCTCCACGGAAGCGGCCCCGTCTCAGCTCTTAAGGCTAATGGTCCACCGTTTGTTCGTAGTGGAGGGACACTGAGTCCCTCCCATCCTCCCTCCTCTGGTCGTCTCATTGGTCCTCGGCCTGCCTGTGCTACCTGTCAGTCTCACCGAGGAGACGGGAAAAGACGAGCTCCCACCTCACTCAGCCCCTCCTGATCTCTGCTCCTCTTCTCTGCCTCGGTGGAAGGAGATGGAGAGCTTCTCTTTTGGAAGGAAAGACCCATAAGTCTGTTCTTTCAGCCCCGTTGATTTTACCTCTTCCTTTTACCCACAGCCTCCTCAAGGCGACCCCCAAAACTCCTTTCTTTCTCCTGAGGAGAACCTCACTGCCCCTCTGCAAACCCACCCCCCCTCTCACATCTCTTCTGCAGTTCTGACCTCCTTCTGAACAGCTTTTTCCTCCTCATCCGCCATCCGACGTACCGACTAGAGAGGCTGCGGTGGAAATATCAGTGCCAAGGCGGTTCCCAACTCTGCACCGTTGCTATAGCAACAGTAGCAAGGAAGCTGCGGTACTACACCAACCCCACAGGAACCCTCGTGTCCTCATTTGAACTCTCCCTTCCTTCTCGAACCCGAACCAATGAGCTCCAGAGACCGTGGAAGCCAGAACACAACCAGCCAGTGTATGAACAGTTCCGCAGGCCAGTCAGGCTAGCAGGACTAGCCGTCATAGTTAATAGAAAGCTTGACTGGCTGAAGTAGTGTGTGCTGCCCTGCCACAGAACTGCTCACTTTTGTTGGGGATAGAGGGATATCAGCATAGAAGAATTAAACAAAACGTTGAGACGAGGGAGGTGACGAATGACAAAATGTACCAGGATGAAAACTCGGCAGTAACGAGGCTTAGATCCAAAGGAGCAGGACTCAAACCTTCAAAAGCCATGGCGTCAAGTCTGGCCAAGGCTCACACAAAACACACACGACGTCTCACACACAGGACTGCGTTAGCCAGAAATCCTGTATTTCATGAATTTGTTAAAAAGTACTGTACATATGTTGTTTTTTTTCCCTTCTTTTTAATCATTTACCCCTGATCTGATTTTCAAAGGGGAGAGAGAAACCTACCTACCTGTGTATTTTTGTTGTTGCACAAAAGGTTGGGTCACTGTTCACCCTTTCAGTCCAGTTGATTTGATTCAATGTAAAATGCAGAGAAGTTGCAAATGCTGGTTTTAAAAATAACGTATTAAAACTGCAGTAAAGTCATTTTTGCAGTCAACATTTTGAGGATGTCTGGAGTTTTGTATTTTAGAGGATTTAAGAACTTGGTGGCCTCAATACGATGCGCACGCAGCCCAGTTTGTGTTGTGACCGGGTGAAAAACCTGAGCTGTCGGCGTGCTTTAGAGTAGATTTAGCGCACACTCTTGTTTCAGGAGGTTCCACTCTTGGCACCCCTTCTCTCAGACAGATCTCAGGTTCAGAGTTTAATTTGCACCGGAAACAAAAAGCTACCCACCTCGTCTGCGCACTGTAACGCCACTAGCTGGTCAAACATCTCACATTTATTACTGGATGGAGAAAGATTCTAACGAGTCATGACGTGCCAGGGACTTTTATCGCCGTTTGAAGGTCCAGCATGTTCCACACTGGTTGATCCACGTCACAAGTATTCAGCTTTGTTCCACAGTCTGTGGGTTCTTAAGCCTGTCCACAAAAAAACAACTCAACAGATCAAAAGGTTGAAGGAAAACAGTTTTTGCAGTTTAATACAAACTTTCATTCAAAAAAATGTTTTTTTTACTTTTTAAATTAGTTGTGATAAAGATGATTTAACCCCAGAGTCGATGCAGTGCAGTTTTGGTGGAGTATTTCTGACCAGACACAGGTTTGACAATGTCAGAAGGCAACGAGACCTTTCAGTGTCGGGTTGAAACCTTTCTCGTGTTGCGTCTTCCCTCCTGGTCTCACCTCAAGCACACCGAGAGGCAGATGAGGTGAAAAAAAAAAAGAAGCTAGGTCACAGATTTGTCAACAACTTCTGAGTTAAACCACACGCAGCAGGGTAGGAGTGCAAGTGAATTTATTGCCAATGTGCTTTTGCAGGAGTTCAGCAGTACACAAGCAGCGAATTGTCTTTCCTCCTGTGTTAGTGTCACCCACAAATATGACTGTTTTTTGCTCTCCCTTGATGAATTTGTACCAAGTGCATTTACTACCACTATCCATTCTTAACATTTGTATGAATTTATTTGATAAGTTTTGAAATTAAATGTGACCCTGACATTGAACTTGTGAATCTAGCTTTGTTTTAATAATTTACTGATTTGGCAATAGTAGCTTACACATTTCTTATTGATTCCAAACTATTCCTTTGAGTCCAGATGGCATCAGCATTTTTTTAATATAAAATATTAGTCAAATTGTAACTCGATACAAAATTGGCCATTTCTTGAAATAGTCCCTCTGTTTTCTTGTTCTTGCTTCGAGAAATTATTCTATAGCAAAGAATTAAGTTTGTCATGACATGTTTTTGTACCAGGAAAATGACTCATTTTTATTGAGTATTCTGTACTCAGAAAAGTGTTGCAAATACAGAGAAAATATGGTAATAAATCTGCAAAACACCAAGACCATTTCCCAGATTACAGCAAAAGATCGGTCTGAAACAAACTACCTATCAACTGACCACAAAGTACTGATCTGTAGCTTTTTATTTTAAATAAACGAGTCCAGTTCGTTTCTATAAAATGTGATTTTATTAAACGGCATACATGAAATACTGTATTCTTTGAGGAAAAGCGTCAAACTGTTCTCTTGGCCCTTTCATGAACACACGACGGTGTGTTCATCTTTAACTACAATGAGCTGTTATCAGCTATGCGATGCACCAGCTGACTCTTCCCTCTGGCAATGCTAACAGTGGAAAATAAGACTGTACACTTGTGCTAGCTAATGTTGCCATCTCCTCAACATAGGACTCTCCCAAACAAGTCTTTCACCAGCACAAACCCTTAAATGACTGACACAACTCCAGACCCTTTACTGTGTTTCACCACACGGCCCATTTATGACTCTTTTTTTTAAACAAGCCCAGAAATGTGTCCAAATTCACTCCTTCAGTCACTGTTCTCAACATAACTCAATAGTTGACTCTATAGTGAGCAGAACAATTTGTTATTAATCATAATTTTGCACCGAGCAAGTGTAGTGCTGCATAATGAACACAATCTATCAATAGTGAAGCACTGTATTGTAAGATTTGTAGCAACTAGTGTACATGCTGTGAACACATTTATCATTCCAATGTGTATTTGTTTTGAGGTCGCTCCAAAATGTAAATGTAAATGTAGTGCACCCACAGTGAGCAATGTGCACGAAGAGCGCTTTGGACACAGCCCAGGTGTGTGTAGTGATGGAAAGTTACAAATCAGGCAGACGTCAAATGACACTGGCACCACGGCGCCCGACCGCTCCGTGTGCCTCTCGGCTCGCCTGATGTTTTCAACAGATCTAACAGGCCTCAGAATACTCGAGTGCTCTCTTACGAGTGGAGACATACTGGACTGGTGCATCCAAAATACAAAAAGACATTCTTCCTCTGTAGTCAGCAATCAAAAGAACTCTTGAGGAAGAAAGACCTCACACCTTGTATGTTTCTTTGGAAAACCCCTGATATGTGTTACATATAAGTGAATTATTACGAGGCCGCGTAAAAAGGAAGCCATGTGTTTGATTAACAACGTAAACATATAGGATATAAATGAGAATATTGCAGTTGGTTGGGGAAGTTATTTCTTAATCACTTCCTCTTTCAGCTTGTCAGCCAGATGTTTTCTCTTCTGCAGCTTCTTCCTCTCCTCTGCAGATATCTCCTGCGTAAAGAGACCAGGAAGTAGAGTCAACAACTGGATCGATGATACAATAATCACCACCGCTAGCTCAGGACAAAATGTTGAGTGAAAGTGAAAAAGCAGTAGCAAAGACCACTAAAACAATGCTGGTGGAATATATCTATGCTTCGTCTGTATTTTCAGGGTTTTTAAAGTGGTATCAAATAATAAAACATTCATTAAGATTTATACATCAAAAGAGGAGATGATGATTTCAATTCAAAACCGTAAGCGTACAAATAGCTTTTCAAGAGGTGCGATTTCAATCAACAGTGTAAATGAGACCTCATTCTCTTGACGTTGTGGCTTCAATTAGTGATTAACTGGAGTAAAAGAGCTCTGACAGCAGTCTATTCCTTTTCTGGACTTGGGGGACGTAGACTAGTTTGTACGACAGAGACAGAGGGGGAGGGAGTGCTACACAGCAAAACCACAGCAACATACACGTGGTCACATCAGGCAGCTGATGGATCACCTTCTGTTTGGTGGAGTTAGCAGAGTGCTGTGCTGGAGAAGGAGGAGGAGGAGGAGGAAGAGCAGGAGGAGGGGTACAGGCCCCATTCCTCTGGGACTGCCCCACTGCCTCCTGACAGGCCAGATCAGGTCAGATACAGACAGAGGGAGATGAAGATGATAAATAAGTCAGAAGGATGATGCGAAGAAAAGAAAAGAAAAATGTGGGTTAACGGAAATTCTGGTGAAGGTCAAGGATGTAGTTTTGGAATTAAAAGATAAAAATATGACCAAAATGAAAAGTATGGATATTAAGTCTAGATTATTAGATCTTAGGTTTTATACCTATTAATAACTTTAATGGGCCAATATGAGTACATAATGAATATTTCATCTAACACCAAGTAAAATGTAATCAGGCCAGCAAAATAACATCTTTTTTCCATGAAGCCATGTTGTTCCTCCTCCAACAGTCGGGTGGCTGATCCTGACCTCTGACCTCTGTGGAGGGAGGTGTAACAGGATGTAGTTACCGGGGCCGTGGTGGTGGTGGGGGCCTCGTCAGGCGTGGTCGGTGCGGTCGGCTGCCTGGTTTTCTGCTGTTCTTTCTTCAGTGCGTGCAGCTTGTCTCGCTGCTGACGCAGATACGCTGCCCTCTGCTGGAGCTGCTCCTGCTGAGACGCCGACAGCTCCTGGAGGTGAAGGTGAAACAGGAGGAGGACGAGGAGGACAGCTCACACCATCAATAAGCAAACAAAGTCAGTTTTGCACAGCACATGCCCCATTACCCTCAAACACTACAAATGTAGGTATTGGTGAGCTTTCCTCCTAGCTCACTGCTGATGTCTTGGTTCACAACTTAATGTCTATATATAGAAAGAAAGAAGAAAGCAACAAAAACAATAAAAGTGTATTTTTAAACATATGTTTTTCAAAGTTTTTATAAATTAAATCATTCTAGTGCCATTTTACAGTTACACAGTTGTACTGAATGTGCCATGATTGGACGAGCTTTTTTTAGATATGATACAGACAATTTAACCCCAGAGCTGATGCAGTGCAGTCGTTGAAGAAACAGGAGGATGTCAGAAGGAAATCTCTGCTGAGCACAAACAAAATACCAGATTCCTGTACCGTTCAGGTGAAGCATCTTTATCTTCTACAGTTCATCTCGGACACACAAAAAAAAATGAAACTGTCAGTTTCTTCACTTGAATTTGGTCATGAGGGAATTCTGTTTTCACGCAGCTGTGCCATGTTAAACACAGAGGAGCAACCCGCAACACAAAAAGAGGGCTAGAGACTGAAGTAGGACAACAATTAGCCTGTTTATGACATCCAATAAAACACACATTCTGCATCTCACACCACTGCTGGCTCACAGACTCACAGTATATGGCTTGGAGAAGCCGGCCTCCCTGTGCGCCTCCTCCAGCAGCGCCTCGGCTGCAGTCTGGCTGCCGCTCCTCGGCTCCTCGGCATCAGGGCTCAGGCTGACAGACGCTTCACCCGACTTTACTGGAGCTCTCACTGCTGGAAGCACTCTGGACTCCACACCGTTACTGCCACATGCTGCGCACGCACACGCACGCACGCACACGCACACACACACACACACACACACTCTTAGGTTGGTTGTGTTTCAAACATAAATAACACTAATAGTAACATTAGTAAAATAATATTAGGACTGCTCATGTGGCTTACTTAGCAGACAAACAATAAGAAACTATTTATCTCACCTCAATAAAATGAAATGGATCAAGTTTAGAATTTGTCCTCGCTATAATTTGGATATTTTTATTGAGGGTTTTCCAAAGATCAAAAGAAAACCAGCTCATTTGAATAAGAAAACAAAAAGAAGAAGAAAAGAGTGTGTGAGTTACCTGGTGTGGGTTTAGACGTGGAGCTGCTCACAGCTGCAGCTCCCGCAGCTGCCATCTTGCCCTCTGCCGTTCTGACAGGTTTGCCGTTGACCTGGAGGAAGAGACCCACAGGCATTTATACGTGTGCAGATGAGACTGCATCGAATTCAGCCCACTGGTGCAACATGCTAATCCTGGAAAGCAGCAGCTACGACACCGCATACCGTCCACTGATTGTAGACTTGTAGACCACTAGTGTGTCTCTTTGAAAATTTGACATTACTGTGGAACACTTTTGGATACCTTGACCAGAGCCTCTGATAGTTAAGCGCTGGCTGAATAACTCCATGTGTGCATTTAAACAGCCTCAAAATATCTAAAGGTAATGAAAGTAGAATGCAAGAAACACTTCCCAGCCCCCCTGCAGTCAGCAACTGGTTTTAATCTATTGATCTACGACATCCCTACATGACCAACCTACTACACAGGCTACGAAACTGAAACTTTACCATCTGCCCTCAGGATGCACTGATACCTAAGTTCTGAATATCTGCCGTGCCAAAAGTCTAATTCACCTATTCGGTTTAACATTTCCCTTTACCCTCTACACTCTGTGTCGGCCGCAGATACAGCTGAAATAGTATTAATGCATCCTTGGGTTGAGCAGTGAACTGTGGTGAGCTTATTATTAGGATTAAAATGTTACTACATGGACAGTTGTGTTACCAGAGTCAACTCAGCGGCAGTGTTTCCGTTCACTAGCGGGGCTTGGTGGCCGTTGCTGCTGCTCTTGTCACCATTCCTCGCAGCTGTGGCCTTCCCATTGGAATAAACAGCACATTGGAGACAGTGTCAGGTTATGAAGGAGAGTGGGGGAAAGGGATCAGAGTTGATAGAAAAATGATGGGAGACAAAAGTCCAAGAAAGGCGACGCAGTGATGCCGCAGGTTTTACAGGCGGCTTGATCTGACTCACGCTGTCTCACCTTGGCAGTGTTGCTTTGTTGGCAGGGAGCAGAGGTGGTATTCTGGGCTTCACTGCTTTCTGACGTTGGCTTATCAGAGCAGCTGCTGGAGGTGGAACCAACCTCTTCCTCTAATAGCAGCCTCCTGGACATTTCTTCATCATACTCCTCTTTTGACTTTCTGAGGACAAAGCAGCAGTAGAGAAAAAGAAAGGGTCTGGAGTTCAATAATTACATTTGATCCAGGGCTAATTGTCTGAATATTCTCTATGCATAAATTTGCCCAAGAAAAGGTCATTTCTTTTGCAAAGCCTGAAATGTCTGAAGTGGTCCAGCTACAGTAGCATAGGTGTGATAAGGACCTGGTTAGACTAGAAAGTAGAATAGGACAACAGCGTCAGGGATTTCCATATGATAACCAGGCTACACCCTCGCTTGCTCACAGGGATCACCAGGGCACCACACACAGATCCTTTAATTTGATTGATTTATTTATAACTACTTAAATTCCCTTAGAGGAGCCTTTTGCAAAGCATTTGACACCAGTAGGTGTAGAGATAGAGAGAGATCGTGTAAAAGAGCAAGGAAAGAAAAGTATATTAAATCTTTTTTCCACAAAAAAAGAAGCTGGACAAGATAAGACAAAAATAAAAACCACACAAGCATGATGACTATTTTCAGTGATGCTCTCTTTTCGCTGATGTTCACAACCACATGTGAGAATTGAAAAAATATGAAATCAGTCAATTATGAGTCATTAATTGAATGACAGTGTAGTTACATTTCAGCATACTTCTTCTTGCCTTATAAGAAATCCTGTTAAGATTTTTATCAAAAGGACGGTCTGATATATGGACTACATTTGGACTGTCAATCAAGCCTAATGTTCATTTAGCAATATCTGTTTT
This sequence comes from Nannoperca australis, assembly GCA_036023655.1. Classification (NCBI taxonomy): domain Eukaryota; kingdom Metazoa; phylum Chordata; class Actinopteri; order Centrarchiformes; family Percichthyidae; genus Nannoperca; species Nannoperca australis. The sequence goes on from JAVQJD010041753.1 coordinate 40,819, forward strand.
ACAAAAGGAAGTACAGCTTCATTATTGTAATAATGTACATTAAGTTCTCACACAAACATCCAAAACTGCTGGATTTAAGTCGTGTCAGTATGAAATGAAAGTCAACTTGCAGACTTGAAACTTATGTGAGATTTGTAATCCAATGCATGGTAATGCAGTTGCAATCAGAGACTACGGACAGCAATTGCTTCACGGTGCATTCAGGTGCTTGTCGAGAAGTCAGTTACAGAAAAGCATTGTATTGACAGTGTATCTGCAGGAGAATGCAGAGCTGATAAGCAGCCGTGGTACCCTGGTGACACCAAGGGGATGGAAATACTATTTTTCTCAGTTGCTTGTTTAGTGTCAATCCCTCCAACCTAAATTAGCTAGACCCTAAGGAGCTTAACTGCGGTCCCATTAGACTCGGTGTGTTCTACTTGGCCAGGCTGCCACTAGCAAAATCCCATTAGCAGGGACAGGGGCTCCTAGAGAGCTGGGCACATACACAGAGGCCTATAAACATTTCCCATGACTGCAATCTTACAAAGCTGATTTTATGCCAGCGTTAAGAGAGTAAAAAGCCAAACCACATGAGGATAAGATATTAGCCAACTTATCATTGCACACATGACATCACAACTCCACAATTTCGAGGGGGTCCCAATATTTCTTTGATTCTTCCTTTGTATCAATCACGCACACTCAATTTCAGCTCCACTGGAAATAATTCAAGACCTAAAAAGTCCGCCCATCGTCCGGGGCAGGATATCTAAGAAATTCTAATCCTTGTTTCAACTGAAGATTTAAACGTTATTGTGGTTCGCACGCGATGAAACTTCCAGCCAGACTTTCACGTGTTTTAGATAACGCTTTAAACAAAGAATGATACAGAGAGAGAGAGAGAGAGAGAGAGAGAGAGAGAGAGAGAGAGAGAGAGAGAGAGAACAAGTGGCTTACTTGAGAACCTCCTGCAGGATTTTCATCTCTTGCTGCTGCAGCTCTGTCATCACGTCTACGCCATCAGTCAGACACTCTGGGAGGGCCCCTACACACACACACACACACACACACACACACACACACACACACACACACACACACACACACACACACACACACACACACACACACACACACACACACACAC
>JAVQJD010041755.1:0-19205 GCA_036023655.1 Nannoperca australis
TGCCCCCCCCCCCCACACACACACACACACACAGAGGAGGTGTGCAAATTTGTTTCTCTTTCTTGTGTTTGTGTGTGTGTGTTTTAATGCTGCCTCTCAGCATCTGCATAATACTCTTACTCTCTGTGTGTGTGTGTGTATTTAGCTCTCTCTGATGATGAGTGTTTGAGTATGCCTACATCTCTGTGTCTCAGAATGTGCGAGCCTCTGTGTGTTTGTTTTGTTTTTTGGCTTTTAATACAGCGCGTCTGTGGTTTGTTGCCTGCGCGGCTTCTTTTCTTTTTTTTTCCCTGTGTATTTGCGAGGTGTTTGTTTGCTTTAACTGGTAACGCAACCAGTGGAGTGGTTTTGTAAGGAGAATATGATTTAGCTCAAAAGCGCCTCAATCCCTGTAACAAAAAGATATATTCCCCCTTTTAGTATATGAATATCTTTCTCAGTGTGCATTTCATTTTCCCTTGTACTTTCCATGTCTGTCACGTTTTCTTTATATGGAATATTATATTGAGTACAAAAGGTGTATTGAAAACTGTTTTGTTCACTTGTACATCGACATTTGAATCTGTAAGCTCAGCTTTGTAGACTTGTGCATTCAGACGCAGTCTTGCACACTCACTGGCAGTCCATCTTTCAGGGCCGGATCTCTTTACATGGCTCTGACTTGACTGATAGATTGACAGATACACGTTTACAGAACTACAGTAACACACACAAAACCCTGTTTTCAAGTACACCTTTTTGAATGATATAGTATTCCAAATCTTCCAAGAGGTTGGTTTTTGTTTGTGTGTTTGTGTGTGTGTGTAGTAACCTGATTGGCCTGAGGGGAGTGTAGACCAGATGAAGGGTGAGTGTTACGATGCCAGTCTCAGGGTCCCTCCTTGCTGCCTCAACGGACGCAAAGAGGCAGTCCTCCACTTTTGAGTGCTCCGTTTTATTGTCTAAACGAACCTCGCACAGGAAGTCTTCCATCATCACCCGGGAAACTGTCCGGACGTAAAAAGTAGGGAGAACAGTGCTTGAGCAGGTGCAAGGAACGCCACAAAAAGGAAGCGTACTGAGCGCTGCTGTACTTGAGCAGATTTAAGCAATTACTTTGGGAAATTTAAATGTCTCACTTTTTGTTTAATTTGATGCATTATTCTTATTCAAGCATACTGACATGTTGTTTTGTTAGTCATTAAAAAAGGACGCACCAGTTTCTGTTAAAAAGATTGCCTGTCTGCTGTCAAGTCAGGATATGAACAAAGTTTCTCCCACATCGCCATCTGATTGTTACTGAGTGGCCTGTTTTCTTTCACTTGCAATTTTGCGTTTTTTTCCCCCATGTGCTGCTTTAATAACTTAGTGCGAAGCAAACATATGACGCGACCATCAATCAGTCGCCTGCTGAGCTAAATCAGACAGATCCAGGCACATCTCATTATCAATGTAGTTACTTGATGACAGTTTAAACAGTCTCCTCACTCGCTAAATACGTGGCCTTGTAGTGTGTGATTTAGTGCCACTGCTCATTTTACAGCCTCGTAAGAACGATCCCACTTAGTTAAATGCAGCAAGGAGGCGTAACACATTTTCATTTTGGGAAAAAGAAAACACTGGTATTGGATGTGTACTCAGTATACACCCTGAGATTTAGTAGCAGAATGGGTATTGGAAGAGAAAAAGACAGATTGATGCATTCGACATTCTAGGCTTAGAAAGGTTATCCCTTAACACTGTGGTCTTGATCAAACATCTTTGCGAGGTCTACAGGAAGTGATATAGTTTTGGATGATAGATGTGAGTTTAGATCATTTTCATGTCACCATAATTTGTGCTAAAAATATTTGTAATCTTTTTGAAAAGCATTCCTCTTTCTGCTTCTTCCACCTCTGACTGTGAGGACAATTCTATCAGACTTATCATAACCCTCAAAATATTGTGTGATGTAATACACCACTTAAACTCTAAAAACAGAGAGCATAAAAAACATAAACTGGCACATACCTTCCTGCTCTTTCCTGTCTTGATACCCTGGCACACATCCTGTTAGCAGTACATCCACCTTCCTTTCCAGCTGGCAGCCCGCTTCACAGCAGACTACGCCAAGTGGTGAGTTCTCAGCAGGCGCCTCCATGGGAATCCCACAGAGAGGGTAAACCCAACAGATGGTTGACAATTCCTGGTCTGACCTGAAATATTGAAGGAGTGCATTTTTCTACACAGCATAAAGTGTTTGGTATTCAGCACTGAACCAGTACTGGATTTGAAAATATACCAGGCACCTTAATAGACCCACAGCCGCGTACAGCATGTCAGACATCAGAGTAAATGTATTTGATTTTTGCTCTTCCACAGCTGCTACATTTATTTAACTGGATACTGCATACTGGATTGAATACACAAACTTTTTGTCTATTAGTTACAATCTAATTAAAGCAATGGAAATAAAATGTACAATTTACGCATTATGCAAGTATTTGAAATGACATAAGAGTAAGATTGACTTTTTATTAACTGAATAATGTTATATTACTGTAAATATAGATAATGAGTGTTGTAAATCGTACATTTATTAAGAAAAATGTATTATTGTAATAAACACTGCATCATCTACTCTGTACTGACCACAAAGTGTGTTGCAATGCTGCTCCCCCAGGGTAATACTGATATGCCATTTTGTAAGGTGCTTGTAAACACATGTTGCATTGATTCAGTGATCTGTATGTATAGTATAGTACATACAGTAATGAGGTGTTCTGAGGACAGAGCATGTATGCTGCAGCATTGTTGAATGTTGAAACACACTGAAAACTGAGCCAAAGCCACTGAACAGTGCTGTAAAAGTAATGGATTACGGGGCCTTTGCCAGCATGGGCTTCCTCCAGGTGTTCCAAGGTGTGAAAGAGAGTGTGAATGTGTTTGTCAGTGTGTGTGTGAGCCCTGTGATAGACGACTTTTCCAAAGTGTACCCTGCCTCTCGCCCAATGCAAAATGGGACAGCTACTAGTGATCCTTGGTGGGAATGAAAAACGGATTGATGGTACAGTCTAGGTAGATTATACTGCCACATACAGTAAAAATACCACGTATGGAATAGAACATCTTTAATGAACACCGTAGGAAGCAGTAAAGCTGATTCAACTATTCTTTTGTTTTGCAGAAACCTGAGCTTCACTGAATGTCTAGAACAGACATAGAGTCAGATATCACTTTTTATGCACTCCATAAGACACACGTACACACACACCTAATGCTGTCTGTACTGAAGGCTCTGTTGTTGGCCAGGCTGTTGAGGGGCTTCATAGTAATGCAGAGCCAGGCCTGCTGTAGATCCACAGAGTTAGGCTCAAACACCACAGGCACATCGAAAGTGGCCCCTTCACTGATCTGTATACCTGCAGCCAAGATGGAGGGCAGACACACAATCATCGACAAGTTCTCTGCACGGTAACCAAATGAGAAACACAAACGCTCACTCTGGAAACCACTTGTGTGGACAATGTTTGTAGTTTTGGGAATTGTGTTGGTTAACACACCTTCAGTCTGGCTCAGAGGGATAGAGAAGACCTCCTTGTCTGAAGTGACTTGCTGGCATTTGGGGGCCCCACTTGGTTTCTGATCTGAGACATGAGTAAGTACACAGTATTTTTAACATGTCAGAGTGTGCCAGGTGCATGCGACAAGAACAAATACTTGACAAAGTATCTGTTTACAAGAAGTTCTTGTGACCTGTGAGTGTGATACTGAGCCCGACTGGGACCTCAGTGGGGTTTTTGAAGGGAATGGTGACGGAGGCCTTGGAGCCAATCAGGGATGCGATGCTCAGAGGCTCCTCGCTCTCTGGTTCGAGGCCACGCCCACTCAACAACACACACCATTCCTGCAACTGGAGAAAGGCAGAGACAGATTAACACATGCATACACGAGTGGCCAGAGGGAGAGAAATTAAGTAAAAGATGAACAGCATGAAGGGGATTCAGAGGAGGGAAGACAAAGAAAAGGCGTGGTCAAGACACTTAGAGAGAGAATGGCAGGATCTGTTTTCACATTTTCAGATTAAGAAATATTTTACATATGAATTGAAGACAATAAGTTAACAGAAATGCTGGATGATAAGGCAAAACATGCTGATTGTTGAATGATTGTTTTCATATAGGTCGATCTCAATATGTATCACAATAAGTCATTGTTTATGTTGTTGTTCAAAATTCCCTACTAAAAAGTAGGAGATTCACCAAAAAAAGACCAAGAATTGTAGGACCTGCAAACAGAACATATATTGAAATGAATAAATTATACAAAAATAAACAAAACTCTTCCATCTTGCCAGAATAAACCTTGAACTGAAGCTACAGCCCGGAGCTACAGCTTAGCATAAAGCTCCCTGGCTCTGTCAAACATAAGATCACTGCTTTTTTAACCTGCTGTTTTAAGATACAGATAAGATTATGTGCAGGACTATTTCTTGGCAGCGACTAAACACTTAGACAAATAAGATGTTCAGTGAGTTTAAAGGTGTGCTCAGACCAAACACAAGGACACTTGTAACTTGTGCGAATGCGTTCCAGTGTGGGTCTAATGTCTGGTATTTCAGACTGTGACACTGCATGCTTTATTGGATGACGAGGCTTCGGGTGACAGACTTTGTAGTATTTCTCATCACTGTTCACACAGATTAACAACCACCACCAATCTGCCAGTCTAGCAACATTTTGTTCCTCATTTATCCACAATAGGTGTTCATGATTAAGGTTGTTGTGACTTTCCTCGGAGGGAAGGCTCATCTATCCCATCTTTCTCTCCAAATCTGTTGTGTATATTCTGGGATGTGGCCTGTCTGTTCCCACCTTACTGCCATTAGTAGGGTTAGAGATGGCATTGTTTCTGTGATGTGACCGTTAAATAATGTAACATACCAACAAAATGTTTCAACTTTTTCTTATTATTGCTTATATTGTTTCTATCACCCAGTTTCAGGGACCAGCCTCCCGTGCCTTCAATAAAAAGTACAATCTGGGCCAATGAAAAGCTTCATGAGGTGATTTGATTGCTCCAAGCTTTATGTGGATGATTGGGAGTGATGAGGCAGTAAAAAAGAGCACCTGATTAAACCAATTTAAGAAGAAAAGAATTTAACTATCCCTTCACCTATGCGTGTCTGTATGTGTTCTTGCGTGTGAAGGCAGGGACAGTGATTTATGTAAGCCATTTTCTCTCTGTGTTTGTGTGTGTGTGTGTGTACACACCTGAGGGCATGTGAAAGCAATCTTTGCAGTGTGTTTTCTCTCTCCAACGGATGAAGGACTAAAACGGACACCAAGCTGGATGGAAGAGTGGGGCTCCACTTTAAGCTGGAGTGCGCGCACGCACGCACACACACACACACACACACACAGACACACACACGCACGTACACATACACGCACACAAACACACACAGACAAACAGAGGGAATATCTTTCATGGGGACAGTAAGGAAGGATAAACACACTCATGCGCAAAGAGACAAATCCTTTAACTCACACTGCTGGCAACCTACAGTTTTTCATTCAGATATACAGAAACCATCATTTGTTTTAGGATATGTGTAACATAACAACTGTGTTTTCAAGCGTTTTAGTACATTGTAGTTCTTTAAAGAGATGAAATCCAAAGCAAATACAATCAAATATCCATTGAATTACAAGAACATCACAAATAATGGTAAATCAATTTCCCTAGGGGCAGGAGCAAAGTAACTTTATATGTATGCTGTGACAAATCAAGTTTAATTCTGAAATAATGGAAGGGAATACTGAACTGATACAACTAAGGATGAGGCACAAAGGTGAATGTGAGTGTGTGTACTAACAGTACTTCCTGAATCCATTTCCAGTGTGTAGTTTCTGGGGTTACTGTTGGCTACAATGAGCTCCAGAGCTTCTGCTGTTGGGTTAACCAGGGGAATGGTCAGTCTGGTCCATCTGAGACACAGACACACACACACACACACACACACACACACAAAGCTTTATTCAGAGAGGTGAAAAATTCAGTCGTCTAGAAAAGTGACAATGCTGCTCATTTTTTGTCTCATGTTGAACAAACTCCTTAAATGATACACAATTAAAATAAGACTCTCCCTGTTGCCAAAGCAAAGAGGATAAGTCCAGATATTTAAAACAGTCTTAATAAAGAAATTACTCCCTGATAATGTCCATCTGAACCAAATGTTGCATTCATAATGTACTGAGCTCATTTGTATGCGCAATTACTATGCCGCCATAATTGCCATTCATTAGTCTGGCAAACTATCTCTCTGTTCATTAGAAGTCCTGATTTCAACTTGCAGTGGACTTAGTGCTTCTTCTATCTCTAACATGATTATCATGGTGGACAATATCATTCTAGTCACTTGTAAATTCAGTACTTTCGCCCCTGTAAGAATTCTGTAGAAATGGTGAGTACATTTACACCCAAAGACAGCTCTTCCCATATTATTGGATACATTGAATATCGTCACTTGTCCTACCAGACACGGCTGGCTGACATGTAAATGTATGCGTCTTTCTCCTCTGAAGCAGCATTTATATCATTCAGCTTTAAATGTCCCTTCTAATTTTCTGATACATTTTCCAACAGTAAAGATATGAAATGGCACAGAGTGCTTCACAGTCTCTGTTATACCAGCAGGAAATTGGCACCGTTTTTTTCTGGAGTGCAAAAGAATTGTGTAATGTGCAGGCATGATACCGGCACACACAGCCATATGTTGCGGCCCTGTACACGGGTTTTTGGACAGGAATTTTTCATACCCTTTCAAATAGAAAAACAACTGTAGCACCAGGTTATTGTGGGATGTTTCCCCAGGCTTAGCCCAACTACTGACGCGCAACATGCAGCAAGAGAGCCAGCCCAAGCACACACATCGCTGAGGTGTGGGAAAATCCTGAGGATGAGATCACTGGCATGAACAAATTGTGCATGCATTCCTAGCCAATAACCCTGCAGTGAGATAGTGTGTGTGTGTTGGTGTGTGTACACCTACTTCCCTAGCTGACAGCAGGCCTGTGACAGCGTGATGACTGGAGGAGGAAGAGCATAAAGCTCCAGTTGATACCAGAACTCCCCCACCAGCTCTGACTGGAACACCACACTGGCAGAAAACACACACCACATGCATGTATACTGTATACGTGCCACAGATTCACAGACAAATCAAATGATGGATATATTCCATTAACAAGCTCACACTGAGGTCTACATGATATTGTTTTCCGAACAATGAACGGTCATGATCACAAAATGGTCTCAGATTCAAGGCAAATGTGTCTTTTTAGATGAGTCATGCAAAGCATTTAATCAACAGGGAGCTTCCCTTTAAATGATACATGTTTTTGTTTTTTACCTCAGCCTTTAAAGGAGGCCTGGTCAGCTACAGTGTGGCAGATCTTACCTGCCTGTGCTCTTTCCTACTCTGCCAGGGCAGAACGTAGCTTTGTAGATGAGAGTCTCCTGTGGGGCAATGGAAACGCAGTTGGCTCCACTCAGGTCGTTCCCATCCAGACACACATCCAGCATCAGCAGCTCTCCTCGTGGGTTGCTGATAGGGATCTCTATGGCAACTGAGCTCTGGGAACACAATATTTTAAAGATGACGCCTGGTTTTGCTTTACCTTGTGCTGCTGAAAGTCTTTTGGTCTAAGAGTAGATTAGATTAAGTTTTACTCTAACAGTGGCTGGCAGCAGAAACACTACTTTAGGGCATTTTCCAAATGAAATAATTATATTGAACTCAATTTACTCTCTTTACTTTCTTTCAATATAGATCAACTGACCAGCTACAGGACTTTGTTCTTCAAGCTAGTCTTGCTCACTAAATTACTTCACTTATATAGCACCTCCCAGAGCACTTTACAAAAATGAAATAATCCAAGTTAAGCAGCAGAAAACATTAGTTTTTTGTGCAACACATGTCAAAACAGTCCAACACATTGTGCAAATGAGATGAACTACATCTGTGGTCTCAGTAAATACTCAGCTCAATTGAAAAAAAAAAATGCGGTGATGCAATCAAAGTATGTTTGCAGAATTTACCTGAGCAGCACACTGTACATCTATGACCTGGACGGGCACTGCTGGCTCACAAATGATCTCTAGAGAAAAATGCACCTCGTAGCGTCCAAGTACATTTCCTGGATGACAGGCACACATGTATGAATACAGTATGAATGCAAACACACCTAACATTATAATCAAGTCTTGTTGAAGCTGTATGGTACAACACTAAGCTTACCTTTGTGTTTGTCTCCCTCTTGCATGTCATCGATTTCTACAAATGACACACAGCCTGCAAGAAAGGTTGTGGACCAGGTGTTCAGTTTAGTTTTTTTTATTGTTTGTTTATTTATGCAATTATTAATGTGTTCTTATTTTAGGTTTGTAGTTATTTTAGCTTTATTTAGTTGGCATAATCACCTGTCTTTTTTCCTCGATTCCACGGTGATACAGCCAGGGTGTACACAGCGTTTTGACTAGGTTTAATCTCCAGGGAGGGGCTGCCACTTACAACAGATAGGTCAGTTTCCACCTAACACACACACAAGAGAGAGATACACCATAAATACAAAGGAGAGACTTTAATTCTCTAGAAAACACACACACACACACACACACACACACACACACACACACACATTTAAACAGACAAATGGTTCAAAATGCAGATGTCCGGTGGCCCTGATGTGCACAACAGCAACAAAGAAGACACAATAGCAAATTACATGTGCTGTCATGCAAAGATGCACAGGGCAACATGTCCATGGTCCTTCAATATATATTTTTAATTACTTTTCATAGTGTTGATAGTAGAGGAAAATAGTGTCAGTGGAGTAAACATTATACTGATACAACTACATATTCTCCTCATTTTTAGCCATGCTAGTTGCATAAATTGCGCTGAAATAGACTGAAATATCTCAACATCTATTAGATGGGTTGCTGTGATATTTTGTGCAGTTATTCATAGCCCCCAGAGGATGAATCCTACTGACTTTGGTTACCCCCTTAATGTCACCTAGCTCATCTGTTGTGTAGTGAGCATCTAGTTTTAAGACTAATGAATAATCTGACTTGCTGATACCTCAAATAAATAACTTATGACAGCACAGACATCAAACTGCCTGAGAGCTTTGCTTGACAGTAAATGTGTTTTGTAGGACTGTTGGTCTGTGAATACACATCAGTGTAAACCTCGTGTGGTTCTACCTTGAGAGTGAGTTTCTTCTGGCTGTAGTTGGGGACATCCAGATGCGTGTGAGTGGTTTGACCTACAGAGCAGTGTAATACCACATGGTCCACAGGCAGGGGGTGCTCTCCCACTCCTCTGAGGGTAAACACCTGCTCAGTGCCGTCGCAGTCATTATGTAAGGACAGCTTGCCCTATGGGGGTAGGGATGGCGTCAAACACACAATCTGGGGTTCAGTGTTAACTGGGCACACAGAGGCAAGCAGACAAACAGACAAATGAATGTGGTGGATTATAGCAGAGGCCAGGACAAGTAACTATAGTACAAAACTAGTTTTTATGAGTCTAAAACTCATTAGACTTTGTTCGAGGGAAAAACAAAACAAAAGAATAAATGGCACAGGGACTGCCTGTCTCCTATATAACTCCTGCCTCCAAAAGTCTCTATACAAATGCATTGGTGGTTCAGTGGTAGAATTCTCGCCTGCCACGCGGGAGGCCCGGGTTCGATTCCCGGCCAATGCAACATACTTTTTTCTCTACATTTTTTTGTTAATGTTAATACGAATCCATACATTCCACACTCTCTAGATGGAACACAGTAAGCTTAGATTAACAGCCACAAAGGCCAGACGGTCGCTGCTGTTTGAGGCATCAAGATAAGTGGTCACACTTGAGCTGACTGTTCCCTGAGAGGATGGAATGGAGGAGGCTAATGAGAAGAAAGGGCTTGGTGGATGAGCACTGGCGGCAGGGGATTTTCAAAATGGCTTTCTCCTAAGTATTGCTGATCTTCAATTATCCTGATTACACACTAACTCAAAGCCACCAAACAGTAAGGATTTCATTGTCTACCCGAAAGTGTAAAACGAGTTAGTTAGTTAAATAGCATGTGAGAAAGGAAGACAAAAAACAAGCAAGAAACTACAACAAACAAGGCATTACCATGACAATGCATTGAGCAGAAGGGTGAAAGGTGAGGGGGTAGCAGGCTCTTGTCCCTGCTGGTACATCTAAAACCTGTGGCCCGAAAAATCCTTCACCACACACCTCAGCTTGCATTTTCCAGTCTTTGTGGGTTTCATTGTGCTGTGACAGAAACACAGGCCTGATCATTTGACTTCAACCCAAAATTATTAAACATTTTGGCAACATATGAAAAAGCATTTTTTACCAATCTACCATAATAACAATTTACTTTTCTATTTCTGTCAAATATACATTTCAACCATGCTTTTTGGTTGCTGTATATCCAGGATTACCACTCTCTTCCAAGAAATCAGTTTCTCATTATAGAAGTAATATCTCAAATCTTTCATAATTAATCAATTGCTTTTAGGTTGGCCCTTAATAAGCAGCGCACACACACACACACACAAACTAATTTCATTTTCTATACATCTCACCAGTGGTATGTCTTGCGTGACTGACCGGTAAGCAGGGGAACTGAAGTCCAAGTGAACAGATCCGCCCTGAGGTCAGAAATGAGATGGTTTTGGTAACAAACCACATGAACCAACAAGCAATCCAGCATTTGCTTAATATCCTATTTACGTTTTCACTAAGCTCTGACAGCTGATATGTACCTGTGAAGTGACCATCGCCTCTAGCATATAGACCCTGATATCACACCAGGACCTCATGACCACTTGACAAGTAAATTTCCCCACGGAGTCTGCCTGGAACCGTAATGGGACGTCCACACAACCACAATCTATTAAACAGAGGGGAGAGGAGGGACAGTTACATATGTAAATTACATGCATATGTGCATGGAAATAAACGTGTACGATAGGAAATCTCTCTGCGAGCAATTTTCATTTAAGTCAACAGATGCCATTTTGAAGGAAGAGGCAGTCGAGAGAGCTGGCTAGTGAATGAGAAAGAGGGAGTGAAGATGAGAGTAGGTATTTATCATGTATTTATGTGTGAGTATGTGCGTGTACCTGCAGGATTCTCCCATGGTAACTTGGTGTCTTCTTGTATCGGTATTGTAACAGCACTGGGTAAAGCAAAGTATTGTGGTAAAGAAACCTCCACACTGTATTCTACTGCTTTACTGTGGTGAACATCTCTCAGCAGCTGGGCCTAACAAGAGACAAGAGAAGAGAAACAAGGAAAATATACATAGCAGACAAACAATCTCCCCATACTGATGAACTCCCTCTGCCTCCCTCTGCCTGCCCGCCTGCCATGCCACCAACCCACCACACACAGCTGCCAAAGATCTGCTCTTCCAGAGTGCGTGTGCGTGTGCGTGTACCTGTTGTTTGAAGAGCTTGCATGCGGCTGTGGTTGTCCTCACGGTGCTGCTATGCAAGGTGTGCGTCAGCATCCGCCTCCTGTGTTCGTCGGCACTCATGCTGTGCTGACCCCAGATGGCCAGAGCCTGCTCCCAGGCCATATTGATCAGCGGCACACACACCACCTCCTCACATACCTGCCCCACCTTGCAGCGTAGGCTTAGTACTGACACACACACAGCTGGGTCTGTTGGTGGACAAACACTGATATTATTTGATTCACTATTCACAAAAAGACACAACTGTATTATATTTAGGTGATACAGCGAAAGAGAAAATATTACTGCTGGTGCCTCTTAAATTTGAACATGCTCTCATCATGTTGCCACCAAACATAATAGTAAACATTATGATGAAATTTGGAAAATGATCTTTGGAGTCAAATGTTTAATGGTTAAATTATAATTGATGATTGGGATATTAATGTTGGGGTCCTGTCACAGTGAGTGATGTTCATAACATGGATAACTTGGACTGTGTTGTGATTCCCAAACACGCTTTATGAGCAACATTTGGATGACAGGTTTCCTACCAGAGTTGTTGGGGATGGAGACAATGTTAGAACTGGGCTTGGCAGTGAGAGGGGAGGGAAAAGGCAATTCTGCTGTTGCCTTTACCATATGGACCATATCTCCCACCTAGAGGGACACACAGAGACAGACATGGAAAATAAATACCATGTAAATACAATAAAATAAATAGGACTCTACTATCCTGCACTCTAGCAAAGAACAGCTGTGGATTTATGGCCCTAAAATGTTATCATGATATTAAAATGTATTTTTGCAATAACAAAATTTGTGAATGTGTGAAAATGTCTGTACATACATATATAAACATATAAACAACTAAAAAGGGTGCTTTCTTGTAGATAGAGCATCAAAGTGTACATACATATACACAATTGGCATATACTGTATACTTGCACACACTTCAGGATAAAGATTTCTTTCAGTTTATTAATTTCAATAAATGTACGCTTTGTACATTTTTTCTATAGTCCAAACAATTGTCAACTTCTCTTCACAGTAAGTGTTCACAGCTGTCTGCAATTTAAAAAAATGCAAGTTAATAGTCCATTATGAAAAAAATAAAATTCTATTTCTGGCAATTGACAGACAACCCAGACACACACACTCACTCACACTGACCTGAGGGCAAACTAGCAGCACAGAGCAAAACTTGGTGCCTTGGCAGAAGGGCAGGTAGTGGAGGTTCAGAGTGTCTGCTTGGCCTGCCTTCAGAGAAACACTCGTCACTGCACTCAGGAACTCGCTGCCTTCTCCATCTGGGCGCACACACACACACACACACACACACACACACACACACACGTATATAGACCACAACCAAGAAGACATGTATAAAGAAACGTGTGCATAAACAGTAATCAAGGCAGCACAGAGTACAGAGCATGTGTGCGTATGTGTGTTTGTACTTACTGAGATCTGAGCCCTTCCCCTCCACCTCCTCCGCACAGCTCTTGTCTGAACTCATTTTCTCAATACTGAAAAGGGGAGGACAGAAAATCATAATGATTCACAGTATATGGATATCAGACTTTACAACCTGATTCAGGTGAACCACAGATGAACTCCCCCTCATAGTCAACTTCTGATTAGGAGGAGGAGCTGGAATGTTTGGCTTTGAAGACGTCTCAGGTGGTGAGAGATGAATACTAACCAGCTATTAACGACAACCCAGTGCTCTCCTGAGGAACAACCTCACACTTTCCCTCACCTTCTGAAGCAGTGACTGGCAAGAGGAACACCCCTTTTTTTAAATCAAGTAAGGTGAATAAGTTACTCTAAAACAACTGTATACAGAAAATGAATCTGACATCTAATTGCTTTTATGTGTAGCTAACTTGGAAAGTCTGTTTGAGTCAGGAAACAGCTAACCTGGTTCTGTCAAAAGGTAAGAAAAATCTAGACCCCCTCTCTCATGCTGGGCTGATCTAACCGGCGGCTAGATGTAGCTTCATATTCCCAAAGCTATTCCCTTAACTGTGTGTGTACCATGTGACTATACTGTGACGATCCGACTTCCAGTCATCTGTCCCTGTCCTTAAACATCGCCTCCTGATATCCTAATTGTACACTGAACACTACTGCCGGCCACCAGGTCGCACTTCAGCGACACCAGGAATAGTCACAGGCAACGCTCCTCTGCCAGCAGACGGAGAAATCAGGAGAGAGAGTTTGGTTTCTTCAAATAGCCTGCAAAATTGCAATAGTGTGCAATAGTGTGGTCATTTTAAAACCTGCGGTTAAACCAGCGGAGGCTTATGGACACCACTACAGATCGGACAATTCCTAATGAGGAAAAGTTCCAGAGCACTGAAGGTGAATTCTTTCAAAAAGTGTTTGATTGAATGATTGAACAGCCGGTGAACTGTGTGTTTTCTGTGCAAACTCTAAGTGAGCTCTTGGTGGACACTTTGGTTTGGTTTGTGATCAATGAAATTAACTGAATTAAAATGTTTGTTATCCATAGACAATGGAAAGATTTTTGAATTCCAAACCACATCCTGCTTTGCTTATTCTTTGTGTGTGTGTCTGTGTGTGTGTGTGCATTTGCTGTGACTGACTGAGTGTTGTGAACAGTGCATGTGTTACTTGGCTTTGGAGGAGGCCTGTTGAACAAGGCTGTGTTTTTTCTTTTCAGCCTCCAGCGGGTTGAACAGAGACTCCACCAGCACCACCCTAAACACGCACCCACGCACGCACACACACAGCAGAGATGTTTGAAATCAGCAACACAACACCAAAAACATGCTGTACTGGGACTTTGGCTCTGGAAAGCAACACTGCTGATACCTTTTTTTAATATAATTTTTCAGTTCAGTAAGTGCTGCAATTTAATTCAACTCCATTGTGCCATGTATCTGCCAGTATCTAAAACCTGAGCAAATAAAACCAAAGCTATCTGAAATGCTGGATTATACAAAGTGGAAAATGTGTTTAAAACCTTCATGTTCATGTCAAGAAGGGATTCTTAACAGTCACAAATGGTGTACATGCATGTGTATGTGGACAGACACTCACCTAAACATAGCTTCTTTGTTGAAGGGGTTAGTTATGGGCACCTGGATTACTTTCAGCTGGTAGCACGGAGACTTGCACTTGACAGTGTTCTAAGGAGAGACAGTAGGAAGCAGACAGTCTGTCATCTAGTTATCATTAGCCTACAGCTGTAGCCAGCCAGCCTTCAGAAACACACTGTACACTATGTGTGATGTGTGTAGCCATTCAGTCAGACTGACAGATGCTTAGCAAGCTATCACCAAGTGAAAAGTGTAACTGAAGACAGTCAGTCCACTCCTTCAATTAATTATACTCACTGTGGATGTGATGTGGCTGATGTGGGTCTTCAGAGTGAAGGCAAGAGAGGTGCCGTACCAGCCAAAAGGAGAGCTGGAGATGAGCAGAAGGACTGCCTCCATGGGCTGTATGAATGAGCACCTGAACTGGACGGTCAGTTCAGTGCTCGCCCTGTGAAAATGACCACAGTCATCAGCACATTGTGTGATAATTTAGCAGGAAACAGGATGCACTCCACAGTGCTCTACAACTCACTGATTTTTATTGTAGACCCTCCTATTTTCAGGTTATGATAGTAATGCAGCTGCAGACTTTTAGCACTGTTTCTACACAATGGCACTGTCCTTAAAGACAACATATCTGAGAGTAAAGCTTCAAAATGGAATATGGGCTATTTTTTTATAGAGGCCTCACTGGAGAGCAAAATGGGTACATTTTAATGAGCTAAAGTCTAAAACTAGTTCATAACTAAATTTACTCCACTTGGACTCTGAGCTGAATACGTTGACAAGGTTTTTTGCCCTTTTCTTTGCAAGGCACAAGTCTGCCACAAAAAAGATATTTTGGAAGTACAGATGCAAAGGCAGCACTTTTTCACTAACAATACCAGTTTTAGGAAAGTATTTATTGTTGATGCGCACTACAAAGGCATGCGCCAATTACAATTTTATTGCATGAAACATTTCTTTTTCAATTAGTCAACCAATGCAGGGCAATTTCAGTCTGAATCCTGATCCAGTTATGTGTATAATGCAACCCTGCTGAGATTTGCACTAACATTTAACATGTATTTACAGATATAGTGCAAACTAAACCTAGTTTCTAGCAAGTTTTGTATGACGTTGTACCATATGTTTGCATGTTTAAGTGTGTAACTTCGTTTTATAGGTAAAAAACATACTTTGGAGGAATGGTGACAGTGGATCCAACGGGGAGGGAGAAGAGATGGGCATCTTCTCCTAAAAGGAAGATCTGGTATTTGACAGGCTCAGAGGAAGGATTTTTCAGGCGAATCTCGAGAGCACACACACACACACAAAAAGACATAGAAATAGCCAAGTTTTAATACATGCAAACACAGCCACAAACACAGAGACAAATGCTGCTGCCAGAAAACAATACAACAATGAAATCCATCTTCCTTAGCCAGACAAAGTAACATCTTAGGCTTGTAATGCGGCTTAACCTGACAATATGGATTATTAACCAAATATTATTATTTGTCTGTGTTTGTAATCCTTTTAGTGTGTGTGTGTGTGTGTGTGTGTGTTCGTCTATAATCCTATTAATGTGGGTTTGTGTCTATAATCCTGTTAATGTGTGCCCGGGTGATCCCAGTTGAAGTATTTGTATGTGTCTGTGTTTGTGTCATTATCTGTCCAGGAGGTAATTATCCAAGCCATTTTCGGTCTCACAGTGCTCATGAATTTGATTTACAAGGCATGCAGTTAAAGTTTTATTAAGGTGTCTTTTCAGACCAAAGTTGCTGTTGTGTTGTGTGTGTGTGTGTGTGTTTCTGTGTGCATGCCACCTGTTTGCTGAACGTTCTATGGAGGCCTCCTGAGAGAGTAATGGTGTGCAGTGGCAGGTACTGTGGCAGCCTCTCATACAGGTGAACACACAGCATTAACATCTGCACTGGATTGGGGTCTGACAAGTCTGTTGGCTGAACACACCACACACACGTTCAGATACAGGGACATACAGGGGCACACAGGGACAGGGACAAGTCACAACAGGATATCAAAAATCTTGGTTTATTGTGAAAAGCCTGACTTTTTGACAAGATGAAGCTGTTTCATAAACTTGACTCAGAGCCAATTGGATCAGATCAAGTCTGGTTTAAGAATCACAGAGCTGCGACATTAATCACAGATCATATCAATAAAATCTTAGATAGATAATGAAGCGGCACATGTTAAACATAATGAAGAATACAATGTTGCAGCACAAACTGACACAACTACTGCCTTCCACTCAACTGCAGAACTCTCAGCTCAGTTTGTTGCAGGGCTCTGCTGTAATCATATCATCCTGGGTTCAGGTTCAGTGTGAGTAATGTAACAGTGTGTTCTATCATAAGGGCTAATGTGTAAGATGCAAGGTAACAACCAAACTGTCGATGGTCACGTTGCATTGTGGGTAATGTAGGAATAAAAAAAGACACCACTGCATCAGTACTCTTATTATATTCTAAATACTTAGAAATTGTGAAATCTTATTTTTGATCCCACTGCATTGTAAGAATGCTGTTTTACTGAAATAAGCCTGGCTTTAAATGGTAATCATGCTGTATAAAACACCCCTCTGGTCCCATTTGGTATTCACCTGTACGTCTAGGTTGAGGCAAAGTGAAGTTAAAGCCTGGGCCACTATGATGTTGTTGTGAAGAATCTGCTCCAAGCTCCTAGTTGTGGTGTACATCCTCCGGAAGTGGCTGCAGATCTAATTAAGAACACAGCAGGTAAGTGGGATTTAAAAACATTAAACCTGTGATCAGGTTTATCTGTCTCTACTTTCTTTGCCACTTGGTTATCCATTGCTGTCGCAATATGTGCTCTGTATTTTTAAATCACATTTTGGCTTGCAAAAAGTTAGGGGCAAATGGCCTGGGAGTTAAAAAAACTGGGGCGATGAGGGACACCTCAGACAGACGACCTGGGGTCTGGACAGAGGCAGAGCAGGAAACTTCAGGGAACAGCCCGGCAACATAGAAGTGGACCACTGATCGGGAAAGTTCAGTGACTTTTTTGTTGTTCTTGCTTACATCCAGGTACAAACCAGCAAGGCAGGGAGAAAGGCAACAAGTAACCGACAGACCCAGGTTTGGGAGACAGAAGCATGGGCAAAACATACATTTGGCAGGAGAGGAGAGACAGGGAGACTCTATGATTCTCTCTCTCTCTCTCTCTCTCTCACACACACACACACACACACACACACACACACACACACACACACACACGGTTTAGCATGATAAAAGGCTCCCCTAATCTCGTTCAGGACTAATTGAGTCCTTATCACATCAATCACAGTGCCACTTACAGGCATTAACTGCCATCCCTCAACACCCTGAAGAGGGTCTGTACAAAATGAACAGACACAATCAGACACACATGCGTGCATTTGTACACAGACACACACACATACACACACACACACACACACACACACACACACACACACACACTGACCAGGAAAGGGCAGTAGGCAGCAAGCAGAGCAGCTAGCACCAGTCCATCTGTCAAGTCCAGGTCAAAATTCACTATCCAGCGTGCTGATGGGACACCACCTGCAAACCATTACCATGTAGAAACACATGTTAAGGCATCAAAAGGTACTGAACAAAAATCCATCCTCAAGCTTTACAGCAGGATTTAAAATTGTGTTTTCACAAGGTCTAACCAAGTTCAACCAAGTATGAAATGCACAAAATATTAAAACATTAACTGAAAAAAAAGTTTGAAAAGTTACATGAACACCACTTGTAAATGCAACAACTGTCACAGAGGGGGTTGAAACGTTTAAACAGTTTAAAACAGGCTCAACAGAGTAAACACAAATTGTACTTGTATTGATCCCAAATGCTGCTAAATAATTTAAGAGGAACAGCCTAAACACTGTTCTTACAAAGCACTGACAGCAGTGATGCACTATATACTGTAGCCTCTTAACAGCATACTGTTGTAGATCTAAGGACAAATGTATTTGCTAGCCTATTTAATATTTATATTTTACATTTTAGAAATGTTCTATCTTCTGTGGCCAGGAACAGCTCCAACTCCACTGTCATATAATACAATAGTGACAGGCTGGATCACCAACAATGATGAGAAAGAGGTGGGGAACCTGTCCCAATGGTGCAAAGATGACACCCTCTTAATGAATATCAACAAAACCAAGGAACTGGTGGTGGATTTTAGGAAGAATCAGCAGAGGAACTACACACCCCTGAGAATCAACTGTGGACACTCCAGGTGCCTGGGAGTCCACATAATTGAGAATCTGACATGGTCCACTTAGCTAGACAGCTAAAAAAAGTCTCTCTGGGGTTCTTAAGACCCTCTACTCTGGTGCTGTGGGAAGCATCCTAACAGATGGCGTCACCAACTGGTCTGGGGACAGCTACGTGAAGGGAGGGGAGGATTGTCATTTGATCATTTTATTTTAGCCAATATTGATCCACTAAAGCAGTGGTTTTCAAACTGGGGGGCGCGCCCCCTAGGGGGGGCCCGGTGTTATGGCAGGAGGGGCGCGGGCTACTGGGAACACTGTTTCCACTGTCAAGTTACGTCCAGCAGATGGCGCTAATTTTACTACCGACCACCTTAAAAACACCACAGAAGAGGTCCGCTTAAAAAATGTAAA
>JAVQJD010041763.1:0-19093 GCA_036023655.1 Nannoperca australis
TGAGTGGATTGTCCCATTACTTTTGGTCCCTTAAAAAGTGGGAGGCATATATAGAAACTGTTGTAATTCCTACACCGTTCACCTGATTTGAATGTAAATACTCTCAAATTAAAGCTGAAAGTCTGCAGTTTAAGCACATCATCATCCTTTCATTTCAAATCTATTGTGGTGGTGTATAGAGCCAAAAAGATGAGAATTGTGTCGATGTCCCAGTATTTATGGACCTGGCTGTACCTGTTAAAAGTTTCTTGCCATTTTCGCCTAGTTGCAACTCATAAACAATAAAAGTACAGCTAAACAAAACAGCGTGTGTTTGGAGCATAGTGAGCATACAGCTGGACAGTGGAAATCTGGATTATGCTGCAGCAGTGATTTTAGAAAGAGTTTCTATGGATTTTTGAATATACTGTCCAGTACATAGTATTATACTGTATTGAATGTGTGTATGGTGTTACCTGTTATCAGTGGTGTTGAGTGCTACTCTGTCTCTCTCCCAAGCAATGTTGGCCTCAGGTACTCCGTTGATCTGACACTGGAAGCGAGCAACACTTCCCTCATCCACAGACATGGACACTGGGTGGGTGTGGAACTTAGGAAGAGCTGAGGAGCAAACCACACAAAGATAAGCCATTTTACTAGTCATGGTTTACTAGTCATGGTTACCACAACTCAGCCTGTGAAAGCAGTTATGTCTTCTGTGGTTCTGGAGGAGTCTTGTCAAGTCTGAGAAAATAAAACTGCTGATGTCAAAATTATGTCATCAGGGTTATCTCAAATATAAAGATTTAGGATAGAAAGTCTGTGGTTGTGGAGATTTAAAGACATGGGACTTTTACCAGATTGGGAAGGTTTAACAAAAATATGCTATTGGTTACATTATGGAAATTATCGGATCCAGTGTTTTTGGAGCTTGACCAAAATACTAGGAACTAAAAGTCTCGGCACTGCTTCTTTGATTTTGAGCTTTTTAAATATATATAAAAAAAATACTTTTAAATATATGTCTTCAATATATCACTATTCACTTAATAATGATTTCTTGGAATAAAAACTGTAAAAGTACAAGAGTTTGGTGGAGATTATTAGTAGATTTTTATCTCATCCTAGGTTTTTAAACTTGGTGCCACTAAATCACATTTCCTATTTCTCCACTGCTCTTTCTCTTTGCTGAAGAAGACATACCTGAAGAGAGATTCTTTATTAAATTTTTATTAATCTTCTATATATTAGTAATTGTGCAGACTAGAATAATTTTAGCTAGTTATGATCCATTTCAAAAGGATGTGTTTGAATAAGTATAGCTTTATACTATATATAGTTCCTTTATCACAACTTTTTTTTTTACACGCCTAGTTTTGCTCACCATACTTTGCCATGTATTCCCAAAGGATGAAGGTTTGGAATAGCCTAAAATAGCATTGCCACTTCCAGGACTTCCACTCACATTCACATTCATGTACACACACACACACACACACACACACACACACACACACACACACACACACACACACGATTCCTAATAACCTGGTGGTGATAATCAATAAGGGTGTATACCATTGAGGAAATGGTCTGCAAATGAGAGAGCATCGTCATGGCAACTCATTACAATGAAGTAAGACCACCTTGAGGTAGCCATAATTCTCCTGCATTACCCATAAACTCCTGGTTTTATTGGTCTGAGAGAAGGGGTGGGGTGGTTTGTGTGCGCGCGCGGGTTGTACACTCAAGTAAAGCAGGTGTGTGTGTGTTCAGCACATGTAGCCATGTACAGTAATGTGTAATTTATAGGTTTTCTGTAATTAAAACTGGTATATTTTGGTTAGAGGTTTGTATCTGGGCGCCCGTTCCCTCTTACAACAATGGATCAAAGAGTCTGAGGGTGGCTTGGGTTGCCAAGTATAATGCAGAGGTGTTCATCACGTGATGCATCATTAATAATGAAGACTATGGGATGTTTTGGCAGAGAAAAGGCAACATATGGTGACTATCTGTGGACCCTTCTCTGATCCCTGTGCAGGTTTATGGCTTTTGGATAAGGCAAGGATATAGATATTAAAATGCCTGATAAAATGTTTATCTTCAAGTGAGTAAGGGAGCAGTACTGGAGAGTGTGTAGCCTTCACATGAAAATAATTTTAATGAAAGTCATTATTAAGTGATTATCTGTTTGAAATGCCCATCACACACATAAAACTTTAAGGTAATTACACGTTTACAGGTAATTATTACAACTTTGAGTGTATTGTCTATCATTCCTACTGGATATGTTAACATATTATCATCATTATTATTATTATTAGCTTCAAGGGAACTGTACTCTGGCTACCTCTGCACTGTGACCCCTATTGAAGAAATGTTCAAAAAGGTACTACAATATGTGTGTATGTATATTAGCCAGAGAAGGATGTGCAACAGGCAATTCTTTGCTGTCTTTTCTCCACAGGTTCTCTTCTTACATAGCCAGCATGGAAATACCTACACTATCCATTCTTTTTAATTTTCGAGATTATTCCCTAACTTCTTGTATCTATATTGTTCCCTTGTACCTATATGTATGTATCAGTACATACTGTACTATTACACTAACTACAAAAAAGATTACAATGTTGTTCTTGTAATTTAGACTTCTCATAATTACACAAAAGTATTTCATATTTACTATATCAGTATATCTGATTTAGAAATTATGATATAGTTTCCATAATTATGAGATAACGGTCTTGTACATCATCAATTCCTACTGCTACATTGTTAAGATATGCAAATACAGAAACCATAATTACAATTATTGTGGTAGTGAATGCAATTAACTTCCTATTTGAGTCTCCAGTTTCTTACTCAACTCATTTGTACTGTAAGAAACTTCTGCTCATCAGGGAATAAGATAACCATTGATGTTATTTCTTCCTGTCTCTGAGTAATAATCTTTTTGAAAGCACATGCCATTTTATGGCATGAAAAGTATAATGATGGTAACAGTCATGTGCTGAGATGCACTGTCAAACACTTACATGCCAAATGGACTTTGGCCTTGCGGCTGACCAGCATGCCATAGCGATTTTGGGCAGCACAGTCGTACTCGCCCATGTCCGCATCACTCCCCTCTCTGCGTTTCTGGAAGCTCTGGATGGACAGAGTGCCATTTGCCAGTACCTGAACCCGCGGGCTGGTGGGTAAAGGGACCCCGTTTTTACGCCACGTAACCATGATCGGTTCCTCACCCTGCACCAGACAGTCCAGCATGAGCGGGCGTTCCCTCACCGCAATCACATCACTGGGCTCCAGCAGGAAAGACAGCTCTGAGGCCAGACAATGACCTACAGATAGAAGAAAGAGAAACCCAGGTTATCAGAGAAAAAGGCTGTTTGACCACTCATCTGCTTGCTTGATTATTATTTATTTGTGAAATCCAGAGGAATATTTAAATCCAGAAATGTAATCAGGTTTATGTAATCTCATTTAACCATTTTGAACATTAAGGAAATGATAAGAAGCACAAAAAAAATATGAGATAAAGTGTCTGTATCTTGACCAATTTAAATACATTTCAGTGATAGGAAAGTAATGGAAATGAGTGTTTGGGTATGCTTTTAGATTAGTCTGATCTCTCAACAAACACAAACACAGCAATACTTCAAGATTCTCTGCACACTTCCTAGGTTAAAATATCACGTCAGACACACAAGTTTTTCAAGGAGTCAAATTCAAGCACTTTCAAGGTACCTCAACCAAACATCTAAAAACTCTCAAATCTTTTCACATCTAAAATACCAGGAGACAACAAATAAAAATGAAAACAAGATTGTTTAATTTCAAATATGAAAAGATTTTCGTTTTACATGAAACACCAGATTAGTGTGAAAATCTATCATTTTTCAAGGAGTATATTTGAAGTCAAAGATATCCCCAACCTTGAAAACATAATGGATAAAATTAAACTTTCAGGACTTTCTATGAACACTGCATGTAAATATACACACACACACACAGGCAAAAACCCAGCCTCAGTCAATGTACATAAATACTTTTTTGTGTGGGACAAGACATGAGACCTGTGGCAATAACGCGTTGGGGTCTACACTCGGTACATTGGTTTGTTGCAAATAATAATAATAAGAAGAAGAATTGAAGAATTTTTGAAGAATTGAGTTTTCATTTAAAACCAAATTAACATGGGATGGATTGTATGTGGGAAAGCCACCGTAAACGACAGTTTTTTTTTTTGTATATATACATTTATGGCAGATCATAGAACATTCTACCTATTTTTTTATCTCAACCCCACAAACATTCCATGGTTCCAGAAACAATAGCACAGGGGTAGGTTTCCCTATTGGACACCAAGCCAAGTAACCCTATCCAAATTTCCCCAAAAACCTCACTCAACACCAAAAACCATTTCCTTTGATTGATGGTGTATTTGGTTTTGCGGCCTATAACGCTTTTGCTAATGACAAGACACAATAGAGGCTGAATGCCAGTGAGCCATCCAGCCAGAGAGGGCAACAACAATACCCAAGCTGGGGAGGAGAACACAGACAAGGGCTGCTGGGGTCAAGTAAGGAGAGCCTCCATTGAGTCAGGGTCCAATTACGACAATGGTATTGTGAATATGCTTATTTGCACCCAACCCACAGTAACCTCTGTAAAAAATTGCATCAGCCACTATGCACCCAAGGGCACCATCTGCCCCTTCTTATGCATCCCCTCCACCCCTCCTGTCTTTTCCCATCCTTTCAGATCCATCTCTGAGGTGACTTTCCCATGCCACCAGAGCTCTCTTCCTCACCCTTGTTCTTCTCCTCTGTGACCTTGGTGACACTCCCAGTCTCCCCCTTTTTCTTTTCGTCTTTATCTTTTTCCATCTTTCGTCCTATAATGCAAAGAGCCTTGAACTCTTGCAATAGACCGTTTCCTTCCCAGCTGTGAAGCAGTAACAATCAGTTACACTTGAACCTGCAAAATGCCTTATCAATGTCATTATGGAGTCTTGCATTTTTTCAACAAATGTGCTCCTTCCTTTAACTCAGCCATGAGCTTTACAACAACATTCATTGTTGTCCAGCCACCATCAAGCATCACATCCCACACACAGCTGCTTGCAATTGAACTGGAACTTTGGATTGGTTTGTATATTTATTTTCCGAGTAAAGTTAATTTTCACTCTGAAGGCCAGCTGATCATTGTCATTGAACATCATTGTCAGTACAGATTCAAATTCCCATTGATTTTTATTTTTCATTGAAAGCAAAAACTGAACAAACATATTTCTGACTAACCAGGATTTGAAATATAGTATATATCTCTAAAACCACCACCTCTACCTAAAGAAATCTACCCTTTAAATGTAATTTTTCTGTAGTGCTCACAGCATTTTGAAATGCTGTGAGCAAGAAGATCACCTCCATTGTATTGTATGGTGGTGGCAGAAATGTCAGACACAGATATCAAAAAATCTGACCAACCAAAACTATCTGCATGGATGGCGACCTCTTAAATATCACTAGTAAATATGAACATTTTGAAATTTGGTTCAACCAACCCTTTAAAATTTTAATACTCCCCACTTTGCATTGATAAAATATACTACACAGCAGTTGCATTTACAAATGTCAAATACATGGACATTTTGGCATTACACTGTTCAGCTGTAATTCCTCTAGATATAAGCAGCTTGACGACTCCAGAGTGACAAAGTAGTCAAGCCAGGGAGCTTACCCACAGCCTGAAAATACAGAGCTGTACCGACTCCCAATGAGCTTCACTGATGTTTCACATCAAGACATGAGCATCTGCCTTCCTTCTAATGGGGGATCTCCCACCTAGCAGATGCAGCCATAAGAGAAGATTGTGGGTCTACTGGTCAGCTGTGCCCGGACAGGCTGATAGAGCCCCGCAACCCCCTTGAGCCTCCCATCTCTCGGGCCTGCTAATGAAATTCAGGGCTCCCAAGGGGAGACTTGCATTACATTCTGTGGCCACGGTTATTGAACAAATGGTGTTGCAATCTGTCAGACCTCAAAAGCCAGTGTGAATCTCTGATGCAGGCAACTGTATAAATTCAATGGGGGGGGGAGAGGTGTACATAAACAATATGTCATAGCAAGACTATCGGAGATTGTCTATTGGTTCATAAAATGCTAATGCAGATTAATGGTTCTGTCTGGATTCTACTAGATAATCAACATTAGATACAATATTGATAACACAAGATGCCAATATGACTTCTACATATACTGCGTCTACATATACAGGATATATTGTTCTTTTGTTTAAATATTATCTCAGAAGTTTTAATGCTAAGTCTCAGCCATGACTAAATACCAGAGTAAAACACAATTCAAAGTAAGCTAACATAAGCTAACGTAAGGCAATATAAGGCTACATGAGGCAACATAAAGTCATGGATGGAAATGGAAGGTAACGTAAGATAGCATAAAGTGATATAAGGTAACTTAAGGAAGCATAAAGAAATGTGAATAAAGAAATGTAAAATGAATTTCACATACAAATTCCTTGTATGTGAATACATACTTGGCAATAAACCATTCTGATTCTGATTCTGATTCTGAACATAACTTAAGGTAACGTAACTTTAGATAATGTCAGATAAGGCAAGGCAAGGCAAGTTTATTTATATAGCACCTTTCATACACGAATGCAATTCAAAGTGCCGATAAAGTATGTAATCTTGCATCAAGGAGAAGAATGGAACCATTTTTCTTCAGTTTTTCTCAGCCATATTCCATTTCATATTTTCATTTTGAGCAGCATTTGATTTAAGTGAAAATACACTTTGTTTATCAAGAGGATCTACAGCAGTGAGCCACTGTGTTGTATTATCAAATGCAATCTTAGGAATTGGTAAACTGGGGTAGTATCAAGATTAAAGGATGTAAGCCAACATCCTTTAAGTTAAATGTACTCTATGCAAGTTCCAACAAGCTGAACCTGCATAATGTGCAGCTAAGTGCATAGCATTAGATATTGGACACTTTCAATAAAGGAATAGGACTATAAGAAGGTTTTCTGAAGGGAGGGGGTTGTCCAGAAACCCCCACACAAGCACTCTGTGCTGTTAAGGTTAAAGTTGAGAATAAGGCTGAGGCTTTAAGGGTTAGGGTTTGTACTTCACATTTCATGGATTTACTGCACATTTCTGAAGACATACTAAATTAAAAGTAGCAACATGTGCATTATTATATGTTCTAATATCCCCCTTTCTTATTTTTCCCTTTCCCCTATCATTTTTCTCTATTATATCTGTTTCAGAAGAGGGTTAGGGTGAAACTGCTCCAGTTTAAACAATGAATGTGCAGTTAAAGGTCTGGGCTGGAAGATGAGATTGGCTGGAGCCCCAGGGCTTCCTTCTGCCTAAAGGGAGTAAAACTACATAGAGACATGCTACAAACATGCTACTGTACTTGCTGTAGGGGGTCATAATGAGTTTACTGTTTGCAGTGCAGTTTAAGCAGACAACAGGCATAGTTTTAATACAGCTCATGCTTTTAACAGGGATGAAAATAACTTGATTTGTAAGTTTGTAAGTTTGTCACACACCATTCT
This sequence comes from Nannoperca australis, assembly GCA_036023655.1. Lineage (NCBI taxonomy): Eukaryota > Metazoa > Chordata > Actinopteri > Centrarchiformes > Percichthyidae > Nannoperca > Nannoperca australis. The sequence continues at coordinate 7,570 of JAVQJD010041763.1, forward strand.
CTCCCTGCATGGTATGGCTCATTTTGAGACACAAGGGGCAAGATCACCTGACTTAAAGGATATTCGCTTTTTTCTGTTGGCTGAATTTATATGATTTTTGTTTGTATGGTTTTTACATCATTAGTTCTGTAGGTTATGTATGTTATGTATGTCTTTTTAGCTAACTTTATGTACTCGTGTCAGAGAGGGTTAGGGTTATCAGTCTCTCTTCCATATTCTCAGCTTCTCAGTAAACAGTGTAATATTAAGGTAATCAGCTATGCTACAATGCTACATGTAAACAAAGTTCTATATGCACAAAGGCATATATGGCTGCTGCAATCTGACATCGGGTTGTGTTTCTCCTAATCCTAACCCGCCCACACCGCCACAGCCTGAACACAAAACTCTGATTCAAATTAATGGGGAAATCTGCCTTTTCACTGCAGGGCCTGATTCGGTCTAAATAAGGCCTAATGAATGAATGAATGATCTTTATTTACACACCACTTTTTACAGCAGAGACATCTCTAAGATGCATTAAAAACACACACTAAAACAAGCAATGTTTCCTGTAACATGGGGAAAATGTAGGCTATGCAAACAAAGGTTTTACAGTTTTAATTTGCTAGAATGCTTTTGTCATTGACCAATTAAGTTAACAAATCTCAGATGCTCCAAATCACATTTTAAAAATAAAATATGATGTAACGGAACTTCTTGCAGTAATATCTATGCTCAAGTATCAGAGTATAAACTTTGGGCTTTTACGACCTAAGACTTTCTCCAGGATAACATGTTCCTGGACCCCCTAGCTGGCTACTTTTTGCCACTAGCTGGCTACTCCATATCCTTGTGGAAAGCCCTTGTCAAATGTTATGATATTACGCTGTTGCATGTACTTTGGGTACCTCTCTTTTTTCACCATCCATATTATAAAGTAATTCCTTTATTTAGCAACTAAATGAAGTTCAGTGTGGTCAAAATTGGTCTTCCAACAGGTTTTTTTTTATACTGGTGGTGATACAATACCTGAGTAACAATTCAATACTATTTCTGTGCCTTCCTGCTGTTTTAATCTGTAAGGTGTCAGCTAAAAGTGGGTTCAATAACTCTTCTTAGAGAGATCTCATTAAAAACAAAATTCCTGGCAAGACATTCAAACCTCACAAAACACAACGATGGCCAAAGCGCAAAACCTCCTATCTGCAAAATTATCTAGGAAAAGTGGGAAAAGACCTTCTATGTGCACTTTGCAAGGCAATAATACCTATTTAGTATTGTTAACACATAATATAGTAATATAGTCCAAAAACAGTGTATTATGTATTGGGCATCCTTAACAAATAGCATTCTGCAAGAAAACAACTGGTTTATTTAGTTTTCTCAAAAAAGTGAATTTTTCAGATAGGAGGTTATGCGCTTCGGCCATCGACAAGCTAATGTGATACTCCCCAGAGTGGTGAATTAAGCAGGTAACAATGTAAATCGGTTAGGTCAGAGACTCATCGCTGTGCAACAGAGCAGCTATTGCCAGATCAGTGGAAGTACTACTGGATAAATGAGACTTTAATTTAATGGGACAAACTATTAGTTATAGGCAGTTACACAGTAGTTATGGAAACACTGAATTTGCTATTTAAAATTCAAAATTACAATTTATCTGGGAGAGTTTGTACAGTTATAAAGTCTAGTGTAAAAGAAAGAAATCTTTGTGTTGAAAACAGGCCTGCTTCTCAGCCATCTATTTTCAGTCCAACATCAAAGAGACAATTTTCACCAAAATTGTTAAACTTTTCATTCCAATCAATATTCAATATAAGCCATCTGAGTGCCATGCCTTTCACTAACAGCACCATGTTCCACCACTGCTGCTTTGTACAACCACGGCGTTCTCTTCTAAAAAATCCAGCCCAAACCAGCTAATGATGCTATGCTTGTCTTTGATGGTCTAAGGTGCTGTTTGATGGTGAAAGATTTGATGGTGATGGTTGTCATAGACTTGCATCAAGCTCACCAAGATAGTTACAAAGCTAGAGCATGCTTTCTAACGAGCACTTTAACCATATGGAAATGTACTGGTCATGATTATATTATAACTACTAGTAAAGCTGATGACAGCTTTTGATTTATATTTAGTACATATTGATCCTGCCTTGTCGAACTGTAAGTTACCAAAAGCTGTAACTTACAGTTTTCTGCTGTCAACCACATTGGCACTGGACATAACCTGTAACCTTAAAATTCTAAGGTTTTACCTGGGTAGAAACATAAAGCTTTAAGGATTTCAAAAACCAATAATGAAACTTGTAAAAGTAAAGTTCACAAAACAGTGTTTGGTTGTTAAAACCTCATATAGTCAGGTAAATGTTCGATGAAAGTCTCATAATCATAGCATTAGCCTAAGCTCTCCATAGATTGAGATGTTAGCTTCTTTTTCTATCACATTGCAGGAAACTCTGACCACCACAGGCCCTTTTTGTCCCTGCTGTGGATTAAACCAAGGGGTGTTTCTGCTGGCCTAGTCCTTCATGGACAGTTTGCGTGAGAGAGACTGAGTGAGAAGCCCTAACAGGGGAGGGTTGTCGAGGACACGGTCATGGGCAGCTGTAGGGGGATTACCTTTTACACACATATCTTTAATAAGGTCTCAATCTGAGTGCAGACTGGGGGCAGTGTTATGGAGATGAGGGTGTGAGGGTCAGGTCACTGAAGGCTGAGGACTTGGGGGACTATTATGTATGTGGTGCCCCTCTCCACAGACTGCTCTACTGAGCAGGACAACCCAGAGAACTACCCCCTCCTAAAGGTCAGAGGTCACTGACTCTAACCCCTTACTGTGGTCTGAGATAAAGACAGAGACTCCTACACCCTCTGCACTGCTCCCCTTCTCATGCAAAGCTGCTCTGGTTTCTTGAATACTGTTTTTTGTTCCCCTTTTACTTAACTTTATGGGTTATTTTTCAAGGTTTTTTCATGTGATGACCATATCTGAAAAACAGTTGGAGAATGAAAACATCTTGATCCTCAGGGTTTCAATTTTTTTTGGAATGCTGTTTTTTTAATATTTTGAAATATGAATAAATTAGCACTGTGTATGAAAATAAATTTTGGGTACAGAAAAAATACACCAAAATAAATAAAAAAATTCAATTCAGTTTTTTTTATATAGCACCATATCATAACAAAGTTATCTCAGAGCACTTTTTTATATAAAACAGGTCAAGACCAACTCTATTGATCAATCTCATAGATCAAGTTAAACATTAAACATAAAAATATAATGTAATGTAATAAAAGTCTATTTATTACCCTTTTCTGGAGATTTCAACAATCTTCACTTTGCTTAGTGAAAATCTCCAGAAAATGGTAGTGAGAGGACATTGAGTTATTATTTACTTATGTGTAAATAATACTGAAGAATAAACTTTACTTTACTCAAGATTAATAATTATATCTTATTACCCATGTATATTACTATTTTAGGAGTTATGTGGAGGAGACCCCTGGTAAGAAAGTTATACAATGGCCAGTTATTTGCATAATGTTCTAAAAAAGGTTATTCAACATGTTACAGTATAACAGCTTTAAATGGACTATGGGGTATATTTTCATTTAAATAGCACAACATTGTATGTTTGTGTTGAAGGTACAGTCTTGATCTTGGAAATAGCGGTTAGACTATACATTCTTATCAGAAGGTCCGCTTGGTGTTTCTTAAGTTTGCCTTCCTTCCATGGAGGCCACAAAAGGCGTTAGAAAGTATAGTAATGACCAAGTGGATGTTGTGATAAGAATTGTTGTCAAATTGTACTGTAAGTTTACCAGATCCACAGTTTCTGTGGAACTTTATACTTACATTTACTGTCACTTTGAGTTTTTGTATTGTGCTTATTTGTGTAGGGGATCAGTGAAAATAAATTCACATCCATGTAGATTGAGAGTTTCCAGTCATCTGTATTGAGTGGAACTGTTTTATAGGGAACAATTGGATCTTCAACAAGGAAGCTGTTAAGATGATTATTATGGATTTCAGTTTATAAACTGGATCATTACTAACTTATGTGCCAAACATTTTACTTCCAGTTTACTGTCAAAGTCAAAGTCAAAGCAGCAACAGAACGATAAGAGCTGCAGCAGCATCATCTGCTCTCTGGACTTGGCAAAGTCAAGTACAGGTTGAGAAAGGTTTCTCAACCTGTACTTGACCAACAGCTAAACCAAGAAACAGTATTGAATTTAAAAGCTAAACTGTACTTACTCAAATTGTAGAACGCTGCCAGGCAGGTGAGAAAAATCCTTGGTTTCATTGTGGTTTTCTTCACTTCAACCTCCTTGACATCAAAACTTCTCACACTTGGAACCCACAAAAATCAAATAGCTTTAAAAAAGTAATCCAAATGGAAAGGCTGTATCCTTCTACTATCTTCTTTGGCGATAAAGCAAAATTTTGTATTGTTTTATTAAAGCATTTCTATTCTTCGGCTTCCCTGGTACCAAGGGTTTGGCCCACGGATGGCTGATGGTCATGTCCAAAGCTACTTGAGAATGGTGTGAGGAAGACACATCAGCTTGGACAGAACTCATTAGTTATTCAGCCTCATTGTTGTCGGTGAATGGACACTGATAAAGCGGCTTTCACCGGCTGCTCCAGGTTGGTCTCCTCTGAACCAATAACAGCCCCTGGGTGACAGAGGGGTGGTGGCTCAGCCAGGAAGGCATGATTGATATTCATTTAAACACAGGGTTGCTGGCAGCCGCTTTACCCCACCCCACCCCTTGCTTGATGGGCCAGCTGTGGCCTGAGCTGGACACTGCTCTGAGGCTGGCTGAGGGAAGGAAAACATTCTGAATTCACATAAAATGCTTTATTTTTTATTTTTATCAAGTCCTTAATGGATGCTTCTGCACCTCACAAGTTAGTAGTAGTAGTGTGTCCTTTGTGTATGGGTGCATAAGTCAGGGTACTGAATGGGAGTGTAGAGCATCTGATTTTGATGCAGACTGGCATTTGTGTCCTGTCAGAGAACTGCAGACATTATCTGCCTAATGCCTTTTTATTCATTGAATTAAGTAAAAAAAAAAATTATATCGCATAACATAGCATAACAAAGTTATCTCAGGCCACTTTTTCATATAGAGCAGGAAAGAGAGCAGGAGGAAGGAAAACATACAGTACAGTTCTACATGGATATGTAAAGTAATAGATGTATAGATGTGGTAATGGTATTGATGTTAATATTATTACAAATAATGCTAATAGCAGTATAATAACAGCAATGCAAATATTAATAGTAACCACACTATACTCTAACCCTTACAAGGTGTTTTAGTTGCTTAACCCTTTTATACAGTATTATATGGAGCTATATATAGAACTTCAAAATGGGAACAAAAACTTTTGTGAACTTCTACCAATATACCATCGAGCATGTGCTGGCAGGCTGCATCAAAGTGTTGATCGGCAGCCTGATTGCACAAGACTGTAAAAAAAAAAAAAAAAGAACTGTAAAGACAGCACATGAAATCAATGTCACAGTATTACCAAAACGCCAGGATATTTAAAACACTAAATGAAAAAGAAAGTCCAAAACATCATTAACAAAACCAGCCATAATACTCATAGACTGTACTCGATCCTTCCATCTAAAAAAACGTTACCGGATCATCAAATCTTACACCACCTTTCTGAGTTTTTTTCCACTGGCAGTCCTTTTATTTGTAAAAGGTATGCATGCAATGTTACATGTGAGTGCACTGGGTATATGGTTATGTGGGTTGTAGGTATTACTATTATGTGAGCTGTGAGGGTCTTTGTGGGCTTTAAATGTTATTGTGTAAATGATCTGTATTTATTTATGTTCACAAAGGTTGAGAGAGCTAGGACACAAGCATTTCACAGTACTTGTACATGTGCCGATATACTTGAACGTCTTGGAACTGAAAGGGTCTTGGTACTGCACCCAAACAGGGACATGTTTTTGGCCAGTTCGAATCCTAATTATCTCATATAATGTTTTTGCAAGAAGCATACATTGGTCCCACTGTGCAGGGATGTCAGAGGGAAACTTGAGTGTTTCCTTTAAAGCTAGCGACATAGATATCTTTTTTTGGAAATCCACGTCATTTGAATTCATGTCAATGGTTAATTATCCAGGTGGAAGATTTCACTTGATGGTGGGCAGTTTAATTTGGAAAATCTTCAACTTAATTTCCAACCATATAAAACCCTAATATAGTTTTTGGTAGTTATTTAATTGCTATTTGGATCGCTTTTTGACAGGTCCATGTAGCCACTAAATTGACTTTAACTTAAACAGCTTGTGTATGGCGTGTAATAAAGGAGGAATACATTTCTATAAAGGAGGTGTCCAACTGCTGTGTGGCTGATGGAACACATACACTTTTGTATTAATCAATCTAGGTTTTTACACTAGGAGTGTAAAGGCTTGTGATTCACTCATGTTATATGCACATAAACGTTACTCAAATAATTTTTTATGCTTCTATTTTCTTCTGTTTTGTGCACATAACAACAGTGATTGTGTTTTGGGCTTTGAACGCTGCCAGTGACCAATTTAATTCCCGCATTTCTCTGACACATCTTTTTGTAAACATATGTCAGACAAGGTTTAGAGATTAGGAAATAAAAAAAATTTGATTCTGTCGCCGGGACTTAAATGCCAGGGCCATCACTGTTCTCCACTGAGACAAGCCTACTTCTCATTTAGGGACGTGTAGTATCAAAGTTAGGAATCCAGATTCTCTTGGTTCTTTTGCTTTGAGCCATATTTTATCTTGGATTGTTTATTGATATCACAGCTTTTGGAGTAAGAGCAACATTTGTCTTAAAACTATTATTATTATTATACTTGGCCTTTAACTGGTAGTCTTACGAAATGTTTGTTTTCCCCAGAATGCTACAATAACCCTAATGTCCTATAAGTTCTCAGTTTATTCCATTACTTTTTGACATACATAGTAACAAATTGTAATATGTGTGACATTAGCTGGTTGTGGCAGATGACTGGAGCCTGGTTCTGCTCAAGGTTTCTCCCACAGAATACAGTCTGAGGTTTCCCCTTGTTTCATATAGATATGAAAAAGTGCCCTGAGATAACATCTGTTATGATTTGTTATGAACTGAATTCAATTGAATAGTTATGGCCTAGTTTGTTGGAATGTTTTGAAGGACTTCCTGTACTCCTCTGGGAGACATTAAGGTTGAGAAAATGCACTAACTAGTATCAGAATCAGAATCAGAATCAGAAATACTTTATTAATGACGTATGACGTTTGTTCTCCCAGAGCAGACATGCAAGAGACTCCACTCCAGAATGGAGAACTTGAGCTGTTTGTGAACGGATCTGCATCACATGATCCTGTGACTGGTGTGAGCAAAGTGGGCTTTGCAATGGTAACCAGTGTTGGGGAGTAACTAGATACATGTAACGGCGTTATGTAATTAAATTACAAAATAAACTGTAATCCGTTACAGTTCCTAAGAAAAATATGTAATTAAATTACAGTTACTAATCAAAATGTTGGTGATTACAAAGGGGTTACATCCAAAAATATATTCTTTCGGTAAAATAATTTTTCATTCTATTCATTTCTCCCAACAGCAATGACTTTCAGTGCTGGAGATTCAAAAATACTTTCCTCATAAAAACAGAAACAGGCTCTAACATTACTGTACAGTGTAAAGTTTGTTTAACAGTGGTGAAAATGCTGTCAACATCAAAATGCTCGATGTCAAACCTGAGGAAACATCTACAGGTCAGTTCCTGTATCCGCAGTCAGTCACAAAATAAAGTATCCTAGGCCGACCTCTCTGCTCACCACGTAATGTAGTTCTATATTTAGCTCACTGTCCGTCTAGTAGCTGTACATTTAGGTTTAATCTCTATTAATGACAGATTTATTGCCAGCTAGTAGCTAGCTAACAGACGCCTTTAGCAGAGCCGCACCTCCATTTATAAATGCCTGGATAGAAACTCTTAGAAACTAAGAGTCGTCCTTGAATAGTCATTGTTCGCCCATGAACGTTCACTTACTGTTTTTATTAAATATTGACTCAGAGAGGTCATTAGGTTGTGACATTTCTACAGGGCACCAACAGCCTAATTTATTTGATACTAACTATGCTACATGCTGTGCTTTTTGTTGGGCACACAACGACATTGTTGCCAGTGTGGCCTGTTAGCGAAGGAGAAGACAAATTCTCCCTGAAACCTATCATGTCGTTTTCTTCTCCACTAAATCAAAATGAACCGTAGCGCCACCTAGTGGACACATCTGAGTATATTACTAGTGGTTTGGCCTGGATGTGATTTGACTTCTCCAAAATTATATTTAATATAAAATATACATTAACATGGTTGATCATTGGGTGTAAACCATATTCTATATAGAATATCACTTTATTTCAAAATAATAATAACATGCATATGTTAGGCTACACTGGGGGAGACAGTAATCAATGTTGAGAACTGTTGGGAGGTTAAAATTGCCTGGTTTAAATGTTTATTTTAGGACTTTTAAGCTTTATTAACCCAGTTTAAAACATTTGTTAAACTAAAGTAATCAAAAAGTAATCAAATGTAATAAGTTACATTACTTTAATGAAGTAATCAAAATAGTTACATTACTTATTACTTTTTAAACAGGGTAACTAGTAATTTGTAACCTATTACATTTCAAAAGTAACCTTCCCAACACTGGTGGTAACCGCACATGATACATTACTGGCTGAGCCGCTATCTGCTTCCTTATCTGCACAAGCAGCAGAGCTTAAAGCTCTCACTGAGGCATGCAAATTGGCGAAAGACAAAATTGTGAATATCTACAGAGAAAGCAGATTTACATTTCTTCTTCAAGCAATGTCTTACTACTTCTGGCAAACCCATCTCTCATCACACACTGGTCTTTGATCTTCATAATGCAATCCTTCTCCCCAAATAGGTTGCAATTTTCAAATGTGAAGCTCACACGTCTAATCAAGATCATATCTAGATATCTAGATCTGGTAGCTGTAGATGCACTGAAAGGGCGACAAACCAGTGGAAACCAAAGGAGAGGCAGAGAAGTCCCGTCTCGAGAGGCTGGCTGAGGCGCCCAGTAGGAACTGAGTACCACGGTCTGAAGCAGTATTTTTGGGGAGACCATGAAGGCGTAACACATGAGAGAGGACTACCTCCGCTGTCTGTTAGTTTTGGCAGAGGAATGAAATGGACCATCTTAGAAAATTGATCAACAACAGGGATGATGGTGGTATTATTATTGATATATCAGACCAGGGATGTCAGGGAACCGGAAGAGGATACAGAAAGCCGGAGGGATGATAGTGGGAGGCCTTTTATTGTGCACAGGTGCAAGCAGCCACATATTCCCCCACCTCCTTGGCCAGATATGCTGTCAGACGACAATTGATGTCAGGGACCCTGTTTTTGGCGGGCAAACAGGGTCCTCTTCACCCCCGGATGGCCGAAGAGTGAGGAGGCACGGGACCAGTCGATAACCTGTGAGCGAAGACAGGGAGGAACAAACAACCAATTTGGCGGGCAACCTGTCGGGAAACTGACTAACCCAGCAGCCCGTCTGACCCTCTCTTCAAACTCCCAGGTGACCGCTCCCACCAGACAGGAAGAGGGAAGGATGAGAGAAGGAGCCTCCGGGACTGAAGACTGGTCAAACTGGTGTACGAGGGCATCTGGCTTCAGATTCTTGCTGCCTGGATGATACGACAAAACAAAATTAAATAGGCAAAAAAAAAAACGGAGCCCACCTGGCCTGATGAGGGTTCAATCTTTTGGCTGACTTCAGGTACTTGAGGTCCATCCAGACGACAAACCAATGCTCTGCCCCCTCCAACCAGTGATGCCACTCCTTCAAGGCCACCTTCACCGCCAGCAACTCCCGGTTTCCCACGTCATAGCTGTGCTCTGTGGGGGAAAGGTTGTGGGAGAGGAAAAAACAAGGAAAGAGATGACCATCCTGAGTGGAGTACTGGGAGAGGCAGCAAGGGTCAGGGAGAAAGAGGATGGGGGTTGTCACGAAGCTCCTCTTTAGCTTTTCTGAACGCCTTCTCCGCCTGTGGAGACCACTGGAAGCTGGTCTTGACAGAGGTAAGAGAGTGGAGGGGAGCAGCAATAGTGCTATAGTTCCTAATGAAATGTCTATAGAAATTTGCGAACCCCAGGAAACGTTGTAGCTGGGTCCACGAGGACGGGGCAGGCCAATCTGCTACCGTGCTGACCTTAGGTAGGTCCATCTAGACCCTCCCCTCTGAGACAACAAACCTCCGGAAAGTCTGTGTTGACGTGGAACTCACATTTCTCAGTCTTGACGTATAGATGGTTCTCCAGAAGACGCTGGAGCACTTGGCGGACATGCCAAACATGGGTCTCTTTGTTGGGGGAGAAGATGAGGATGTTATCCAGGTACACAAACACTAAATGATCCAGCATCTCCCAAAGAACATAATTGATCAGAGCCTGAAACACAGCTTGAGCATTGGTGAGCCCAAAAGGCATTACAAGGTACTAATAATGTCCACTGGCGGTGTTAAACTCTGTTTTCCACTCGTCCCCTTCCCGTATTCTAACTAGGTGATAGGCATTACAGAGGTCTAGCTTTGTGAAGATCTTAGCGCCTTGAAGATGCTCAAATGCAGAGTTTATAAGAGGCAGTGGGTACCTGTTCTTCACGGTTTTATCATTCAGACCCTAATTATCGATTCAAGGAAAGAGAGACTTGTCCTTCTTTTCAACAAAGAAGAACCTAGCCCCGGTGGGTGAGGAGGAGGGACGAATGAGACCGGCTGCTAGGAAAGAATCCACATACTCGTTTATGGCCTGCAGTTCGGGGCCTGAGAAAGAGTAGAACCGGCCTCTAGGGGGAGGAGAACCAGTGGGGATGGGGAGACAAGGAGGTAGCTTTAGCCTTATTGAACACCTCCTTGAGGTCAAGGTAACAACAGGGAACCTGGGAGAGGGTTGGACGGGCAAGGCGAGGGAGAGGAGAGGCCCTGAGAAGGAAGAGGAAGGAGTGGACGGACCTGTGGTGTTAGCAGAAAAACACGTCTTCTTACAGTCCCTGTGCCAGGCTAGCACCCTCCCCGAGCTCCAGTCGATATGGGGATTGTGTATCCTTAACCAGGGAAACCCTAAAATCAGAGAATAAACGGGGGAACAAAAAATGAAAAAACAAAAATAGTACTCCGTGTGCCGGTCGGGTGATGCGCACGGGCAAGGTCTGGCAAGTGACCATGCACATGGGGCGACTGTCCAGTGCCGTGCCATGTAGAGGTTGGGGCAAAGGAACCAAAGTCAAACCAAGTCTTTTCACTGCTTGAACTCCAAAAAGTTGGCATTGGTACCAGAATCTACAAGAGCTGGAAGAGGAATGGACTGGACCGGAGATCAAAATCAGAATCAGAATCAGAAATACTTTATTAATCCCAGAAGGGAAATTGCTTTTTGATACAGTTACAATGCTCGATAAAGTTATTGAAAAAAGAATAATAAACAGTAGAAAATAGAGG
>JAVQJD010041777.1:0-12964 GCA_036023655.1 Nannoperca australis
CGCCCCCGGGGGCGGGGGGCGGCCGGGGCGCGGGCCGCCGGGGGGGGGCGCGGGCTGTAGTGGATATTTCAGTGTGGTATCAGTGGTTCTTATGTGGCCAAATACATCACAAGTTGACAGATTTTCGCTGCTCAGTTAGCTGTTGTTGTGTAGGATGTCAGGTTGTTGCAGAGGAACAACAGGGACTCAGAGTTATGTCAGCCAAACACACCATCAATAAATGTGATTGATGATGCAATCAACAGGCCCTAAAGTGAATGAATTTATTACCGTCAACTCACTCAACCACTCAACCCTCAGCTGAACCACCCATACAGCCAGCCCCCACTCACATACCCATACACATCCTCCCACACACACACACACACACACACACAAGACAAATTACAGCTCTCTCTTACACTCATCCATACACACACACTCCATGTAGATGCACACTCATGCCCCTGATGCTCAGACATCTACACCTACACACACACACACACACACACACACACACACACACACACACACAAATACACTTAAGCTTGCAACAACTGAGCAGCAACCCATTCTTCACCAGAACCTTTATTCAACAAGTCACCAAATTTGTCAGCCTGCAGCTCTTGTGTCCAGAGGGTCCACTGGGGGGTTTGTGGGAATCCTGAAAACCGGCTGCCAAAAGACTAATAGAGAAGACAGGAGGGCTTGAGACACACACACATAGGTAAACGAAACAGAGAAAGAGACAAGGAGAAGACAGAAAAAAGTGTAGAAAAATATGAACCCTTGGTGCCTGAGGTCCCAAGCAAATAAACACTTCCCTGTTCGACCCTCTGTCTTTATCGTACTGTAAATCTGGTGACCAAATTTAAAGGGGTGGGGTGTGTGCGTGTGTGTGGGGCAGTCTAATATTTCTACCGTGACTGAGATCCAGGAAACTGCTCCATCTGCTACCAATGTAGCCACTTCCATTAAATTTCCTCCCACAAAAGGGCATCACAGAGAGCCCATCACTTCTGAGTCTTTATCTTTGGCCTGCTTAAAGCCTCTCTGGAGATGGGCCCACCCTCCACATTGCTGCACTAGCCAACACGTACCTCCATCCATCAGATAAAAGATTATTTATTTAGCCCCCAAACTCCACGGCTACAGCGGTCACCACAGAGAACTGTGTGTCGGAGAACACACTCGTAGGCCAGCACTCAAACATAAGTGCACACATATACATATACTCAGTGAAGAAACTTCCCTTGCTCAAAAGAGAAGAAAAATACTACAGCTACCTGGGAGAAACCAAGAAGATAAGATTCTCTGCTACTTGTAATGCTGAAAACCTGACCTCAGATTGCTGCATATTGGATTCATCAAATTTTGTGCTCTTGTGAGTGGATATTAGACATATTAAGGATGATATTTCCCATCCTACAAGGGCTAGAGAATAATCTATAGACTAGTCCTGTGTTTAAAAAGTTTGCTGGAAGGTTACAACCTCAACTTCCGTCCAGACAACCTGCACATGACACGTTTTTCAACTTCTGGGTTAACAGCAGTTCACTCGTTTCAAAAATATATTTTTATCTTAAAGACCTGAGATCAATCTCTGCCTACTCTGTCGCTAACATTTTTAGTTCCCCAGGGTGGAAGGAAAAGACGGGGTGAGCATTGACAAATAAACACCACTCAACATCACAGACTCAGACTGAAGCGCCTAAGACAGGCCCTACTCCCTGCTCTTCTAACATTTATTCACCTCCCTAGTGGAAAGAATAACACGCTGAGGGTACGGTCTAGTTGGTGTAGGTGGCTACAGGAGGCAGCATGGTGACTGTAGAGCCCCAACACCACCCCTTCACATATGCAGTGTTAGAATAGAAAGAGAATAAAAAGAAAGGACAAAAAGAAGAGACAAAGGAAAAGACAAACTGACCAAGAATGAAATGTGAATTTGAAAGCTGAAAGTTTTATTGAAAAGGAACATTTCATTTTTTTACATGAAAATGTGATTGAACATTCCACTCTCATTTTCATTTGCCATATAAAATATATTTTACAGGAAGTTGAACTTGAACTCCCTGACTCCTTCTTTTGGCCCAGTTGTAGCCTCTAACTCTGGCTCAGACACCTTTGAAGAATGTCACCCATGTGGGAGGGTGGGTGAGCGCAGCAGGGCTGGGCCTGGATGGATGGATGACTGAGCAGCGAAGACTGAAATAGCAGAGGCATTTAAACAAGTTAACTAATCAGCACTCATTATAGACAATGTCTAGCCAGAACACAAACAGAGGCTCAATGAAGGCTCAGAGCGAACTGACACTCTGAGACAACTGAGCGACTGAGGTTGTTAGCTGAGCAGTCACGAGCCGGGCTCAAGCGTCACCCTGTAAAAAGTTAATTGGTGGCTTTTAAAAATAATGTCTGATGCCGAATAATTTAAGTGCTTGCTCCATGCTATTACAAGTGTAGTTCACTATCTTAAGCAGTGAACTCAGTTATGATCCTGGTGTCCTGAGCGTAGAATCTTCCTGAGCCTTTCAGTGCTGGCCTGGTATATTCACTACTTCCCAACTGCAGCAGGGAGAAAAAAGGCTGTTAGCCAGGTGGCTTGGGCTCTTTAGTGATTGTCCTAGCCTTATTCATGCAGCGCCTGTAAGTATCTTTTAGGAAGGGTAGAGCACCACCTTTTGTAGGTTCAGCTGAACCAATCACTCTTTGCAAGGCCTTGTGGTCCTCTTTAGTGCTGATTCCGTACCGTGCATTGATGTTCACCCATCATGATGCTCTCAATGGTGCAGGTGAAGAAATTCCTCAGTATTTGACAGGATACCCAGAACGTCCTCATGCATCTGAGGTGAAACAGTGTCTGCCTTGCCTTTCTCACCACTGAGTCAGTATGCAGCACCCAGGTAAGGCCCTCTGTGATGTGAACATCAAGGTACTTGACGCTGTCCACCCTCTCTACCAAGGATCTATCGATATTAAAAGGGGTGTAATTCCTTCCCTGCTTCTTCCCACTGCTTCAAGTCCACTTTCAACTCCTTAGACTTGCTGATGTTCAGGAGTAGGTTGTTGTGCTGACACCAGCAGGTCAGGCCCTTTACTTTCTTCAGGTATTCCATTTCATTGTTTTCTGTGATCAGGCCCACCAAAGCTGTGTAGTCAGCAAACTTGATGATGGTGTTGGAGTTACAGTTGATAGTTGTTACAGGTGTGTGTACAAGGAGTGCAGTAAAGGGCACAAAATGGGGTACTCTGGTGTTAAGGATGGGGAAGAGGTGTGCCTGCCCACCCTTACCACTTGGAGTCTGCTTGTCAGGAAGTCAAGGATCCACATGCACACTGAGGTGTTTAATCCCAGGTTCCTGAGCGTTGTGACAAACATGGAGGGAACAATGGTGTTAAAGCTGAAATGTAGTCAATGAATAGCAATCTCACATAGTTACCTTTCTTGTCCAGGTGAGATAAGGTGGTGTGGAGGATGTCTGATATGTACATATTTTTTAATGAAAATATATTCAATGCATACATTTTAGGAATGGCAAAGTCTTTCTGTTAGTTTTTTGTCCATACTGAAATATCACAACAACTATTGGATGGATTTTGAACAGACCTTCATGGTCCCCAGAGAAAAAAGCTTACTGAATTTACCTTTAGTGCCAAGATTTTTCTTTTTTAGTAAAATATCTGCTAAACTAATGGATGTATTGCCATGAAATTTGGTACAGATATTCATGGTGCCCCGGGGGTGAATCCTAATAATTTTGGTAATGACCTGACCTTTTCTCTTACAACACCATGAGGTTCATGTTTGTGGTTTTGAGTGAAATACCTCAACAACTACTGGATGGACTGCCATGAAATTTGGTCCCCTACATCTAGCACCATCATCAGGTCAAATTTTGTGGTGAACACAATAATTATTACCTGCTAAACATAAGCATGTTAGCATTGCCACTGTGAGCTTCAAATGGCCACTGTGCCTAAATAAACCCTTACAGAGCTGCTAGCATGGCTGTTGTTAAGAAAATGGTGGACACTTAGTAAGATGTTGTATCATATCTGCTGCACCTAGACCACAGATACCAACTGGCAGAAAAAAAGGGAGAACAAGTCGCACATTAAAGTGCCTAAAGATAAAAAAATAACATCTGGAATCAAACATTATGCTAAACAAAGACTCAGTAGCTGCAAATTCATCTCTGTTTTGTTTTTTTAAACATTACAATCAGTAACAAAAGTGCCATATTTGACAGTGGGGAATCTTTTGAGTGACAGTCACTGAGCTCTACTTCTAATACCCTTTGAGCCCCAAAGCACTCTTTTCCTTATCTCAAAAGATAAGAGATTTCCAAACAAGGTTGGTAGCCAGCTATCAGGACACTTGGATAGATTAAAAAATATATATGTAATGCCTTCATTATGTTGCAGTCTCTGGCTTCCAGAAGATGTAGAATGGCACCAATAAACGATTCACCTTTGTACTGGGCAGTCACTGTGAGTGTTGGTGATGGCACAGGCAGAGATGGGAGAAGGATAAGGAGACCATACAACTGAGAGCGGGAGTACATATTTACATAAATCCATAAGGTAAATAATATAGCAAAAGACTCATTTTGAACTTACAGTTTATATAAAAGCTTCATTTTGGAATGGTAAATGATGGCTGGATGTAAAAGTGAACTGAAAAAAGGAGCAACTGTTGGTACAACAGTCAGTGACATGCAAAGGATTAGGGAGTGTTGACTGTTTTGGGTGTGACTATTGATACAACAACCTGTTCTTATCGCATCACAATCAATATTATATAGCTTCAGCTACATCCCAGAGTAGTTAAACAGGTACACTTTATATTCTGAACCCTCTTTGTCCACTACTCATTTTGCCTGCAGGCCTCATTGCTCTAATGGACTTGTTAGCTGTTCTGTCATCAGCATTGGACCATAGGCCACAGAGGACACATACTAGATGGTGACTATGATATATTGTGTTCACTTATCGATGTTGAAGCAAGATAGCAGCCTTATCATTATCTTATCACAGGCATCTGCTCACACAGAGGATCCGCTGCCCACCTCAGCTAATTTTATGCTCCCAACCAGTGCTCTTTGAAAGGTCATAATGACAGCCATCCTACCATAAGCTGATGATCATCCAATCATCTATCTTTCACACACATAACATAGGGGACTAGCACAAATTAATCTTACCTACCCACATGCACATAGACAAGCAGATGTACACATACAAACACATATACGTTCTTTCCCTCACACACACATGTTTGGTGAGAGTGGAAAAGTATAGGAAGAGTCAATAGACTGCAGACAGTGGCGGTAAACAGCTGGCTCCAGTCTGGAAGAGAAGCTATTTGGATGTTATAAACTCCACCAACATAAAAGTATGCACATAGAGCAATTCTCTAAAAGGAAGTAGATATATACATCATATCTCTATTGACACAGTACAACAGTATAACTGAAAGATGTGATTCTTTAAGTACAATTTTATCATACTTTGAAAACCCTTGTTTCTTTCCCTTACTCAATTCTTCTCTCCATCTCAGTTTGCGGTTGGTATAGATTTAATAATCAATAAATGAAAACAATTACTGCATTAGTTTCCTTAATAAAACATTCACTCATGTTTTAGATGTTCACCGCGCAAGAGTTACCTCAAAGAATGCCTTAAAAATAATGAATAAAAATAAAAGAAATATAAATACATAGATTTAATAGATACATTTATTGTAGTTTAAATACTAACAATATCTAAGATGCTATTTGAAAGGGATACAATTGGATATTTCCTTTCAATACCATTTAATAAAACAGTGACAACAAAACTCCTTGTTGAGTACCAATAAAGTTTTGTAGGTGCTCCTGGGAATATTACAATTCTTCTTTCATTTAGGCTAATCTAATGACACTGATAAAGCAATAGACTCAAGTGAAACAAATAAAGATTTTGTTTTGAAGGTATGGACAGTGCAAGAGGCCTTTAATCAGGAAGCTGGAGTGAAAAAGAGGTTCAAGGTTACTTCAAGAAATCAATAGACAGTAGCTCTGATAACACCTCACTACTTTATGTTTATTTCTTTTGGGGGGTTATTCGCCAACTAGAGGACACAACTGGTGTTGTTTCCCCTCTAAACATGTCAATAATAAAGACTGATATGCAGCAGATAACATTGAGAACATGGGACAAAGTCTATCCAATCCACCCAATGAATTTTCTTTTGTAGGGACAAACAAAATGCACTCTGTCTTAAACCTTTTGTGCACATCCGTGTACCATATCATAGGGCAGACAGCCCTGCACAGCTGATAAGACTGACAACAATGACACCAATGTATTGCTTCATTTTGCTTCTGAACTTGCAGATACATAAAGTTATTATGCTCAAGTTTTATTGGATTTGCTCACAGGACTGAAAGACATCTTGATGCTCACTGTCATTTTCTTTTCTGTGCATCTGCCGCAGTATGTGTTTCCAAACTGTTTGTGCAGCCGCAGCAATTCCAGGGTTGCTTGAGGTTAATAAAAAGATTTTGGGGGATTCTTTTTTTTCACATATTGTAACAATTTTGACTGCAAAACCCAGATGGCGTTCTATTTTATAAAACAAGATTAATTTTCCACTCACGGTGAGATGATTGGCTAGGAGGCCATTCTTGGTCCAACTATGACAGGCTGTAGTGTGTTCAACTGGATTAGCCATGGCATTTCATCATTGTGATATATGCCCTACATAAAGAGACATGGACACGGATTCACTCTGACAAATGTACATGCATAAAATAAAAATACTCCAAATGTGTCCAGCTTAATTTCTAAACCCATGATAAGATTTGCTTTATTATGTTCTGTGTTATGTTCAAAATAGACAAATGTCAGCCCAGTTAATTTTTTACAGTTTACAGTTATGGTAAATAATTTATAACAAACAGCAAAAAATGTCATAAATCATCAGAGTTGAATTATGGATCATGTGCTCTTTAAATGCAAAGCATCACAAATTTGTTTCACAGTAGTAAACACAAACAATGCAAAATGTGAATGTGGCTTACAATATGTGAGACTTCTGAATTGGCAAACATGCAAGTGCAGACAGCACTTCCTCATGACTTAACACAAAAAAACATTTTCACCCTGAAAACATCACCATCATGCCCCGCTTTGTGCTTAAAAAGAAAAACATTGAATATGAAAGGAAGAAAATTTCCCTCAGTTTCAAGATTAGAATCGGTGATGGTGCACCGAGCCAAGAAATAGAAGGGTGTCCTGCTTTTCTGCACCTCACCCTCCTATCAATGGAGACTTAGGATGAGCTCCAAATAAAACAATCTTCCCCCTGCCTGGACCGCATCTTACGCTTTATTGTGAGCAAAGGTCTGCTGCAGCTGGCACTGATAGGTTTGAGGCTGAAATAATCTTATCTGTCATCAGCTATAAATATTTGACAGAGAATGGAGAGAGGTGGAGATGAGGAGAGGAAGAGGCAAGGAGGAGGACAAGCAGGGGGCAGTGGAGTGGCCACGGGTGTCTAACGGACCTCCAATGACAACTGCACCTTGAAGAACAAATTGAAAGTCAGGCCAAGCTGAGGATTTGCTGGTCTCTTCGAAGCAGGAACAGATTAAGACACACTTTATACGCATGTTTTTGGCTCTCAGCTAGCCAGTTGAACTTCCATCCCAGCACAGACTGTACTTCCTTTACACTTTATGTTCCTCATCACCATCACAAGCTCATTCTCCTGTATGGAAACACAGGTGGTACCACAAATAAACACTATAAAACCGTCTGGACAGCTTTTATATTTATACAGCACTCCCATAACACTCCTAATCAAAGGAAACAACCACCAAAACACATTTCAGGTGGTCTGTGTGAATGTGGGGGGGTGGGGAGGGGGTCATTCTATTCTTACATCCAATGACGTCAGATTTGCTTAATTCATTCCATATTACCTTCTGGTTCTCTCTACAGCTCATGGTCCAAACCCTTACACAAAAGGAGAAGATTATTGGAAGAGTGGAAAAACAAAACTAATTACTCAAGGTATTTCAACCAGCCAATGCTGCTTAAAATGTAATTACATGGGTTTAGAGCTTTGGCTGAGGCTGGGGTGGCTGCAAATCTCACACTGGCAGACCTGTTCCCGGTGCAAAATCTGACTGCCTCTGAAAACGACAGCAAGAGAGAGACCTGGTGTTGGACGAGGAGATTAGTATCATGTCACTGTCGTTCACTTGAAAGAAAGTTAGAAAGAAGTTGAGGCTCCCTGAACCTGATCCAGGTATTTTTACTTCCACAACAAAGAGTTTTAAAGGAATAGTTTAGACATTTTGGGAAATACGCTTATTGGTTTTCTCGTGGAGACTTGGATGGGAAGATTGATTCCACTATCAGTATAAAGCTTACAGTTTAGCGTAAACCCTGGAAATGGGGAAAACAGCTAGCCCGGAACACCTACCAGTAAGTTCAAATGTACTGGTTATATTTCATTGAAGATTTCCCTTGAGGATCCAATACAGAAAAATCCTCATATTTATTGATGCTGTGCATTCTAAAGTGGTCCAATATATCATGTAATGTCATCTATTTTTACAGGTTTAATATAGTTGCCAACAAGCCAATAAATGCAGTTAAAACAAACATATATTCATTTTAAAACCCAATTAAATTCTTTACATCTTGTAAATCTTGTTGTACAACACAACAACACAGGTAGCGACATTTTACAAGGACATCTAGTCGTTTAATCACCAATTAACTACTGTAAACTGTTATCTTTGGGTGGATGCACCTTTGAACACTATCACAGGTGAAGAGACGCACACAAAGGGTGGTAAAGCCATAAAATTAGGGTAGCTATTTGACAAAAGGCAGATACCAGTCTGTATAAGGCAGAGGTGAAGGCTGAGCGCTGAGAGAGCTGATAACAGCGGCTCATCTTTCTTCAAACCACTGGCAGTTGGAGGAGAGCTCTCTTTTAAAGTCTAGATAGTTATCTGTGGTAGTGTTCTTGTTTTCCATCCATATTGAACTAGATGTTGTGGGAGGATGGTGAAAATCAGTACCTTAATACATGCAATCAGTCATTTTTTATGCGTGCAGTAAAAAGAAAATCAAAATAATCAGGAGAAATCTTTTTTTCTCTGATATCTAATGAGAAATATGTTGGGAAAAAATGTAATGAATGAGGAAGTTTGGAGTGGACTAATCCTTGTTGATCAGTGCCTCCAAGCACCTTTACCCCACATCTAATTCATCCATGTGTAGGAGTAAGAGATCCAAACATTTCATAACATCTACCTCAGCTAAAGCTTAACCTCTTTTCTGAAGGGGGCCTGCCTGTCTGCCTGCTTATGCAATATGACAGTAAAACTCTAACCATAACCTACTGTTTATGCCCCTGCTGTAAAACAAAGGTGTGTTTCCACTGCCCGCTTTACTGCGTGTCCCCTGTAGTCCTTCTGTCATTTCACAGTCTTTTATAAGAATCAAATGCAAATGTTTGGGAATAAAAAGCAAACACAAGCCACTGTGCTTTTCATGAATGGAAAGTTAATTGCACTGTTAAACTGAGGTATGGATGTGTTTCATATGAGAGACATTATCCCATATGACCTACTGTATTGAGAATTCTCTTAAACATGGGTTCGTGTTGGATCCAATCTTGTTTTTAACTCTTGAATCTCTGATAAAATACAATGCTAGATTCTTGTGTAAAGTTAGAATTTTCCTAAGACAATACAGTTTGCATCAAAAGCATCTTTCAGTAAGTCAATTACAGCTTGTTTCCATCATCTCCCACTTGGCAGCATGTGTTTCGGCTTAGATTAACAGAAGAGGAGAAGGAAAAATAATGTTACCAGTTATTGAAAGTGACAAAGAAGCAACTCGTCTCTTTCAGTCAGCTCCTGTCTCCAGCTTGGTGATATATGCTAAGAGAAATTGCTCCAAAAGCAACAAAAAAATCTGTATTTAAAGTGTCACGGTGCTATTAGAATTGTATTAAAAACCTGTGTAAATATGCCAGGTCCCTTGACAGCCTCAGCAGTGCAGAACAGGACTTCCTCCTCGAGAATGTAGATGGAGTTTTGGAGAAGATGAAGCACACAGGCTGGGGACTGGGAGGTGATTTAATACAGCTAGCATTTAGAACAACAAAGCACAGACAAAGCAGCCACTTGGACCGTGCTTCAAAGACCAGTGTGTTAAACACTTGCAGAAAGACATTCTTTGGACTCGTGATCATTCGAACTAGCAGGAAAGAAGAATTAGGGAGGAAGTTGAGGAGGAGGAAGGGAGAAAAGAAGAAGAAGAGGAAGCCAAACACACAAAACTGTCAACCTGAAGATTCTGCAGCAACATAAAAGGGAGGGAGAATTTGCCATCCACCTTCATTGAGTTTCATTTTAATCTGCCGAGACCATCTTCTCATTCCGCCGTCCTTGTGTCTTCCTGTCAGAAGAGCAGCCCACAGATATGTGCTCCGCTGTTGCTTTTTCAAATTAACGATAATTCAACGCAGGTCAGCTGGTGGCCTGTGGCTCCAAATGACCTGATGCGCATAGCAGAAGTGCTGACTCAGCAACGAGTAAAGGCCCATCTTTAGCCAGAATTCCACTCTGTCTCTCATCAGGTGGCTCAGTTCAGTTCCTGTACCAAAGTTTTTTGTTTTAGGCCTGCTGGATCGGAGCTACTGGCACAGAGATCAGAAGAGCCCGTACACAATTTAATGTGAAATAATAAACTTCCTCAAAGTATCAGTTTTGTAAGTCAGAGCCAGTTGTGCATGTGGTTTAAGGAGGCTTTTGTTTAAAAAATTAATGGCAGATTGTTAGGGACACGTCATTATTAAAACCAGATCAAACATATCTGAAGTTCTTTGTATTTGGACTGTACTCGATTACAGTTGCACCTTGAACAACAGATCGTACCAGCTGTATTTTCTCTGGTTGTATTACACAAAGATGGGGAAACACTACATTCTGATATACAAAGAAACAGAATTCCAGTTCTGTGGTGTCCCACTTCAAATGGCAATTCATTATGCAAATAAGAGAAATGAGAAACTGAAGTCTTGTGAACTATGTTCTCCAATTAATCTGTGTGTGTGAGGGAGGTATGGAGGTATTGTTTTTCATGAGATTTATTTTTTGTTTTTTTTCAATGCTTAATCTGTATTTTAAGGGGGAACAGAAGACATTAGGACACATCCTCCAGTAACTCAAACTTTGTCTTAATGCTACCGCAAGCAAGAACTGTTTGTGTTTCCCCTTCTAATTATTTTACCAGTCCCACTTGCTTACTCTTCAAGTGATTAATCAAACTTAAGGAAAGCCAACCATCAACTGGGGCATGTTTCACATTTCCTTCTGCTTGTGGAGGATCCGTCTAGGGCCTGGCTGCTTGGCCTTATTACAAGTTAATTGAAACCTTGTTTAGAAATACCAAGGTCAACATTTCCAGCCATGTTATCCCAATTAGTCTGCAATGAATCCCTTTAAACAGGGGGTATTGAGTGGCCGACCCAATGTGCTACTTGAATTCCCGGAGGGACACCCACATTCAGAGCCTGGGAATGAGAGAGGGTGACTGGAGGGTGAGGCACTAGGGAGAGGGGAGAAAGGGAGGGAGGGTGTTGGGTACAGCCACTGCCCCTATGTCTCCATTTCAAGTATGAGTAATTTTATTACAGGAACTCTCTGAATGTAATCAGGCTTTCGAATTCATATATAAACAATACTGGATATTTACTTTGATTGTGTTTGTTAAGTATGGTGTTAAGTTACAAATGCATAAAATGTTCATATAAATTAAAGTCCATTATAGGCACACATTAAAACCATGTTATCCCCCCCATCAATTCAATGCTTCCCTATCTGCCTCTGCCCTTGAGGAGGACATTTTTGTTCCACGCAGCATTTGTTTATGTAACCACAGAGCGAAAGAGAGAAAGGCAATCCTGTGCCATGGAAGTCATGCAGGGTTTCATTCAGACCAAAGGCTTTATCAGGTGATTCCACTGATTAGAGAAGGGTAAAGAAAAGAGAAACTAATCATTAAAATCAGCTGGTCAGAATGAAAACCAGCACACTAACATCCTTCAGTAGCACATGATTGCACATCATTGTTATGGAGTGTGAAGCAGGCTTTAAAAATGCTCACCATATTTTGTGAGTTGTAATATATTACATGTTTTATATGTATGTTTTGTTGTTGATGCAAGTTGTCTTCAAGCTTCTTTATTGATGTATGGTTGTACTCTGGCATAGCGTAGCTGCTTTGAGGTACTATCAAAGTCAGCATACTAACATTCTTACACTGACTATGACAACATGCAGGTACAATGTTTACCAGGGTCACCATTTCAGATTTGTTACCATGCTGCTATTTGCTAATCAGCACAAACCTAAAATACAGCTGAGGCTGAATGGAATTAGTTTTGTAGTTCCTTTGTCATAAACCAAAGTATTGGACAAATTAAAATTTTGATTCAATGGTGGCACCACATGAAGGGATCACCAAAGTGATTACAATTCATCCCAAAGGAGGCGTGACCAAATCATCCAAATCAACCAACTAAATAGTGAGACATTCCACTGAAAGCCATAAAAGTCAACCTCATGGTGGTACTAGAAGAAAGGTCAGGGATTCACCAGTGTCTTTAGGATTTATTATCTGTTGGCTATTAATGCCTACCTTCAGGAGAGGCAAATGTTCAGGGCCCCCCAAAAGTGGGAAAAGGGGCCGACACAGAGTTTTTAGGTAATGACGTTTGATCAGGAAAAACTGACCAAATAACTTTTTGGACTGAAGTGACTGAATGCATTCTTATGGGAGCGCAGGGCCTGCATGTATGGAGGACCGAAACTGCCATAATTAACAATAAATAAATAAATGAATAAATGAGTCAATAAATGAATTAATATGCCATTAAATTGGTCGTTTTACATTTCTTGGTCTTTTAACA
>JAVQJD010041784.1:0-28021 GCA_036023655.1 Nannoperca australis
AAAATCCCCCCCTTTCTTTTCGTTTAATCTCTCCACTGCCAATTTTTCAATAAAACAAAAAAAAAAAAAAAAAAAAAAAAAAAAAGCAATAGCATTTCATGGGACCTTTACAAAAACCAATGGCATTGTGTTCCACCAGCTCATGACATGTTTGTCAGGCTAATTATGTTTTTCTGCTATTGTGCAAAGACTGTTCCTATGTCTCAAGTCAGTTCAGAGAAAACTAAATATGAACAGTATACTGTACTCTGTTGCATGTAAAATATGTTAACACCCTACATGACCATACAAACTTTATCTAAACCTATGTTTTTACAAACTTTATCTTTCAGCAATTTATTGGTATAAGTATATGGTATTTATTACTGTGCTGCCATTCCAATTGTGCTGCTTAACAGTCCAATTAATTGCAAATGTAGAAAACTACAATCCTTGTATTTACTGTATAATGGTGCTGGGGACAATGGCCAGCAAACCCTTTAAAACTCAATATACTGGAAAAAGACAAAAGACAAAAATGTTTGGATAGGGCAAATGGATTTTTATCTGCTGCAGAATCCAAATGAATAACTAGAAGCTTGCAGAAAGACTTATAGATTTTGGACACGGTTAAGTAGGTTGCACATGTCACCATCTAGTGGTTTGTGGGACAAATACAATGTCACATGAGTCTTAACACACGAGTGAGTAAAACATTTAATCACATTATATCAATAGGTTGTCAAAATAAAAAGCAGCCCTGTGTTTTGATATAAATTGACTCCATGCCTGGACTCTCTGGCGTTCCTGACTTCTCACAGTAGATTATCTAATATAAAAGTACTTTTTTTGCCATTTGTTTAACAGCATTATCAAAATACCCAAGGAGCAAAAAAAAAGAAATGTTGAAACGTTTAGTAGAAAAAAAAAATAAAAGAATCCAACTTTACATATAAACACATCAAAAACATAACTCAATGACCCATCATATCCACGTGGCCTGTCGCTCACAGACGAACACATGGCCACTCCGAGGCTCAAATGCTCACCGCCAAGTCTTCTGTTTCTGGCCTACTTATCAACTGCTGACTTAGTACTTGTGTGGTGCCTGTGATGATGATGATGAGTGATGAACAAATAAAAAAAGAAAATCGAGGAGCGAATGACTCCACCTCTGCCAGGTCACAGTCCCTGATGTATCTGCTGGTAACCTGAGAGTCAGCAGCTTTAGGAAACGGGTTAGATGAGTAGTGAAGGGGTGGGTTTCTTGCCCGGCCAAGCTTCTTTGGCATACTTCTTTTTGCGTGGCTCGTTGTGGGTCTCTGGTAGGTAGGGCGCTGTGACAGGGGTGGGGTTGAGGGTGACGGGGGGCTGCGGAGCCTCTGGGGCCAGGTCCACCTCTGGTGCTGGATTGGGGAAGGGAAGAGGAAGCCCTCCCTGCATAGCGGCACCTCCTGGTGCTCCTGTGGGCTGGTTCTCGTGACTGGTAGGAGGCAAGTCCCCGTAGAGGCCGCCGCCCAAATTGTAGCTGTGGATGCGTTTTGTAGTCAGGTCATCAAGACCCAGAGTGTTTTGGCCTTCTGATCTGCGTTTCTGCAACAGGGATGACAAAGTATTAACTTCACAAGTCATACACGTAACCCACATAGCACTGTGGCCAAACTGCTCAAATGAAATGTATCAACATTTTTGTATGACAAAACCAAAGCTTACCTTGATGGGGATGACCGCAGTCTGCACCATATTTCTAAAGCGTCCCACCGAGGGGTCTATATCCTCTGTAAGTATTTAAAATGCAAGCGTTACAATTTATTGCTTCAACGTAGAGTTGTTTCGTGGTATGAGTGTTTCTTTCTTTCTTCACTTTGATTTGTACCTGGGTTAATGATGGAGTCCTCCTCATTGAAGGTAACCCTGGAGTTCCTCCGTTTCCTCTTGGGCCTCTGGATTTCCAGGTTGCCCTCCTCGATGGTCAGCAGGGAGATGCGCTTGTTGTGAGCTGTGTTGAACTCTGTCAGGTTCTGGCAGTACGCAAACAGCAAGAGAAAAATGTGCGTGACTTGTTTGCATTAAGACGTTGCTACTTTACACAACAACAGCACACCACACTGAGTCACTTAATAACAGGTAGCATCATAAAACTAATGGAGAAGCTCACATAACTACTTGTTAATAAAGCAACAAGCATAAACAGGTCATATGTTGTGTGATTGTTGTGTTCTTTAAATGTTTAACACAGTCTACGATCTTTGAGGATAAAAACCAAATGCTGAATATTACACTTTACAGACATATCTATAAAGATAAATAAAAAGGACTAAACTTATTATAAACATTGTTCTGCAGCTATTAGCAGTCTACCTAAAATGGCAATTCCTGGCTAAACTAGCCATTTCTGACACTTTTAGATAGTTACATGTTACATAGCATGAGAAGATTGAACTAAACGAACCTCCAGCTCCGTCTCTTCCTCAGGAAGCCCAAGCAGTCCTTTCAGCTCCTCGTCCTCTCCTGTCTTATTGTCTCCTGTGCCAGCGCTGCCCTGGGTTTGGGGTTTCTCTCTGATGGTGTAGGTCCGTGTTGAGGCCCCAAAAGATATTGTAGAGTCTATGGGAACCTGCTGAGGCTTGTGTGCCTCCAGACGGATGTGCCCGAGGAAAGTACCGTGTGCTAAAACAGAGTCAAATAAAGAGATGTGCATAAGTTAGGACAGATTATTCATAGTTTAGAGTTAAAGATTCCACTTGCTATCATATTCCATTTTTACTGTAAATTTCATTATTAGTCACTTCTTTATTTTAGCATTATATTATTTACTATTTTATTTTCATAACATTTTTTAATATCAGTTTCCTGTAAGTTTCCCATAGAATGTTTGTGTTGTGTGTAACATGAGCGCTTCCTGCTGGGCCTTTGCATAGTGTTTTCTTGCGCTTGTTGTATCAGGGCTGCAACTAACAATTATTTTCATGATCAATTAGTCAGCAAATTATTTTGCCAATTAATCGAGGAATCACTCTTTTTTTTTTATCAAAAAAACGTCTATCAAGCTTTCCCAACGTCAAAAGTGAAATATTCAAAGTGCTTGTTTTGTTAAAGATATTACATTAACAGTGATACAAGACAACAAAGCTGGAACTCTAATGTGTATATACACAAATGTGGCCAGTAAAGAATGTTCTTTGCAGGTCAGTTTTATTAGTTTTCCATCCATTAGCATACAGCAAACCTTTCCAGACACTGGTTCTGCAATACAATGAGTAAACAAGTGTGAATGAATGAATATCTTACTGCTGTTAAGGTCTATGAGAAAGACCCGTTTCAGGTGTTTGTGGTAGATCAGGGCAGCGTGGACACGTGAGCATGACTGATGGTCGATGGTGAAGTCACACCAGTCTGGATTCCTCCCAAACAGGTAGTACTTCTTTTCGTCTATGATCAGTTTCTACAGGGAGAGACAGTTTCAGTGAGTCGTGGCAAGTTTAAAACAACTGGTTAAAAGGTCTGCGACATCTCTGTGCCCCTGAGCCATAACTTAACAGCTTTGCTTCCAACTGAAAAGCTTAAATCTCGGGGCTGATGCTGCTCTCGCACCATTTAAAGCCAGGCAGCCATAGAAAAGCCCAGTGTGCAACACATCTGGGACAATGTGGACTGTCAGGCTCGTATCTGGTGCATTCGGCTAACTCTATGCATTATCCATTACATGCTTTAACACAAATTTACAAGAAAGTTAAGCTGATGGCAAGGCCACCGTGTCCTAAAGTAACATTTCCACGCTTCCGGTTACCTCCATCAGTTTGTCTCCCTTCATCACGTCTAGATGGAGCCCCGGGGGTGGCTTGCCTGCCCTGAAAGAAAACAGATGGTGAACCTTTATAAAACATTCAAACAGTCCTCATTCGGGGCATTTGTGCAACATTGATCGTTGCAAGCGATAAATAAAGATCATAGCTTTGCTTCTCTTGTCATGCTTAAATATGTTTTCATAAAAACGAGTGATTCCTCTACAGTCAGAAACGTTTATTGCGTTCGTCATCTACTGCAAGAGCAATGCTAACACAGATCAACACAAAAGCTAGAAACGTTATATAAGTGTCCTCTGAATGCCCTCTTTTCATAATTGTCACTCTTAAAAATAAACACATAAAGCATATTGTCTTGAAAAAACGAATAAAACACCCAACGCCATTTGTAAATGAATGGCAGCGTTAACGGGTTAAGTTAGCTTGCTAGCTTGCTTAGTTGCTAACGTTAGCTAGAGTAACTAGAAGCTTCTCCCTGAGTCAAGGTGAATTATATAAATTAATGAACGTTGTTTTGCTCATTTGTATCTGATATTGCATTACAAACACACAGTTACAACTTTCCCAAGTGCATTTTCTCACCATGTTGGACAATCAAAGGGAGGGGGACTCTCTCTGCTTATTTTAGTCGCCATCTTGCCTCATCATCTCAATGCCGAGGTGCATGTTGGGTAAACGTCACTGCGGGTCGTTGGGAGTTGCAGTCTTACAATCCCAACACGTTACATCCAAATTAGACCACCACATCTATTTTGTCCCTAACTTAAACTGAAACTGGATAACATGATCATGCTCATAGGCTCATTTTGCTAACGTGAAGTGAGGATAATTACAGTGAACAAGAGAAACTTTGAATTCCCGCAAAAGAACCACTAGGGGGCCCTCAGATCTTAGATTTCTCACTCCTAATAGCCATGTGCTGCAGAAAAATACTTTTTAAGTGCATCCAATTTGTGTTGTTTTAGAGAGCTACTGGAATTAGAACCTGAACAACACAGGTTTCTCAGATGTTTACATTTGTGGTAATGGTGTGTGGCATCTCAGAAGAGCATACTTCCATTTTCTCTACATAATTCAAAGTGTTTAGTGAAGGTGGCTCCTGATAAGAGGTGGCATTACCAAATTGGATCACGGAAAGAGGGGAAAACCCCTCAACAGACTAGGCTGATCTTCGAGACTGTTGTTGGGTTCATTTGGAAAGTCTTGTGGGTTTTGTCAGATGCTGTGAGGGGCTGTCTCGTCATGTCACAGAAGTGGGAGGATGCTCAGTTTATTCTACAGTGCAGATCAGCAGAAGGAAGTGGGGGTGCTATGTGTCTGAGGAACGTGTGAAAGAACAGGGGGTAAATTCCCTGTATTAAAAAAAGAAAGCATGGTGCCGTGGGCTATGAAGGGCACTGTGACCAGGATATATTTGAAGACAAGGGTGGCTTCTCAAGAGCTCAGCGAACCCTTATCTGGCTCGGCTGGGTTCAACATGTGTCCTTCCTGTCAAATATTATCCATTGTTGTTGTGTTTTGGCATCAGCACTGTAGAACAGACTGGAGGAGATTTTCTGTTCAGCCCTGTGTAATCTTTCCACACAGTTGTGACAGGCCACCAAGCTGTCTACTTGACATGCAAAAACCAGATATAGGATTTTGTCTCTTTCAGACCTTTTAACAATTACATTTTAAAGATAAGTGATTTTGTCCATTTGAGAGAGGAGTAAGTCATCCCTTAGGAATGTTATGTGTGCACATTACAATGCAGTATTCGCAGTTTCTACACTTACGCACACACATACACATACACACACGCAAACGCACACATGCACATTTTGACACATTTCCTTATAAAGGTATACATCTTAGAGTGTTTACGTTATCTTTGGGTGATAGCAAAGCGAGGCTTTATGTTGCAATTCTTTATACAACACAATAATAGCTGAGACATTTATATTTGCAACTTCACACTATAAAGTGTAACTCATATCACTTGGCCTCTGCCTGAGAATGCAAGCATTGTGCAAGCAGCTCCTGTAACTTCCTCATTCGCTTTTGTGGTTTTTGACTGAGAAAGCATCCCCCTTTTATGCTGCTCTTGTCATTTGTCTGCCTTCGTTTCTGATCACAGCACACGGAGGCAGCAGTGATGGCAGTCATGACAGCTTTGCCTCTTCAGCAATTCATTGCATCATTGGACAGCACTTGTCTGCCAAGAATTCTACAAGTTTGCTCTGGAGTGTATTTCCAAGGTAGGTCTTTGAAACTGTGAGTGTAGATGAGGACAAAGCTGAAGAGATTAGAGATTATTTGAAGAGATTAGATCGCCACAGATCGTGAAGTGTCTGTATCTATTGCATACGTTTATATCTATATAGTGTATACATTTCCTTCTTTTCTTAAGCCAAAATCAGATGTTATTGTAGTTAAATAGGACTGTTTTAGTTAAAACATTTGTATAATTCATGATAGGTAATTAGACATTTTTCATATCAGAGTACAGATTGGAGTAAGACTGTGTCCCAGTTAAGAAACATGTTATTTATGCTCGATATATCTGCTCATTGCTGAAGGTTTTTTCTTCGTTCTTTGTCGCACTTTCTGTTCCAGGATCAATATATGAAATATCTGGAAGTGAAGTATGCTTTTCTACTGGGGATCTAATAAAGGTCATTGGCATTGAGCTCCTATCAGTTTGCTGTGAAGACATCGACAGCAAAGACACATTTGAGCTGCCTATCAACCACACAGGTCGGTCAGAGCTATGGTTCTCAGTGAGAACAGCTCATTTATGTTTTGTTGCTGACCACTGACACTTTTTGCTGTTTCTCAGGCTTGTTCAAGGTCGTTCCCGAGGAAATGCCGTACAGCACAGTTGAGGAGATGGTCAGCCTGAGGCCCGTGGGCCTGGAATGCAGCCTTCCCTTCACTTTCACCAGCCGCTCCAAGATCAGCTTTGGCGAATTCACACTGGGGGCCGGGAGGGCTTTGACTGTGCTCTCCATTGAGCGACGTGAGGGCGAGGAGGATCAGGTGCGCTGTCATGTTCAAGGGCAACAGGAAGCCTCTGCAGAAGTATGTATCCCGCTTTCCTGCCAAGGGGAGTTCATTGAGTGTGAGAGCAAAGAGTGCTTCACCCTGCAAGAGATCATGTCATCGCCATGCCTGCGCAGTCGAAGGTTTCGCTTCATCAACACCACCAAGTGTGAACAGCCCCTTGTTCTCAGTCCAATATACCAAGTCCACGCCGTCATGAACCGTGAGAATAATCTACTTTTTCATTATCTTCATTTTACAAACATAACGTTTATTCTTTTTTCTTTTTGTTTAGCATTTACAAAATATTTTTAACACATTATTTGTGTAAATTACAGTGGAATGTAACTTTTGATTTTTTATACAAAAAATATTTACGTTTAATAGTATTTAGTCCTTGTACTAAACTGAGTGTTACCATTTATTCTGCACAAAACTAGTGACGAGCTCATTAAATATGATGCGTTGAAAAATTACCCAACAGTAAATAAAGTTGTTAAAATTAGTGCCTTGACAGACATCAATGCATGAGTTTGGTAAAATAATTCCATAATATAATATACTGTATTATAATATAACACCAGCATTTTTGAATGTAATGAGTATATTTTGCTGATGATAAAATATTGCTGTACTTTAACTTAAGTAAAAATTTGAATGCTTGAATATTTTTCCACTGTTGTAAGTTTTACTATCAGTACTTTTGCTTCTAGTAACGGTTCAGAATACTTCTGCCATGACCTGTAAAGCATTCTGTACTCTAGTTTCAGTTCATTTAATTTAATTTAATTTACTACAATTTCTAACAGCATTTCTCCCTTTTTTTGTACAGTGAGGAGGAATGTGCTGAAGTTTCCGTCCAGCTTAGAGGTGGATGTGGTCGATATCACTGAGCTGTCTATGGATGTGGATTTTGTGACCCCGCTCACTCTGACAGAGGTCCTTTCCAAGCCAGGTGAATCCTTCCCTGCAGTAGTGGAGATACTGGAAAGACCAGAGAACCGGTCTCTGTTCAAGTGCAGCTGGCTGCCAAAACTTTGCCAGAGCAGCCACCTGGTTTTCCACAAGATAGGAACCTCAGCTATGATTTTATTATCCAGCCCGAAGAGCCGAAAGGCACAGCAGTATTTCCTGGTATCTCAGCAATATGGCGGACGATTTCGGAGGCGGCCAAGAGAGTTTAATTCTGTGTACGAGCTGTATGCTGCTTCGATCCAGGCACCAGGTCTGAAATTCAGTGTAACAAGGAACTGTGAGGAAGTTGAGGAGGAAGGCATGCCTGCCCTCAGTGTGGGGGAACGGCTGGAGATTGTCCGCTGCGACAGGATAGAGTTACCCTCAGAAAGCAGCAAGGGACAGAAGCAGTCCGTCGAGGCTCTTTTGTGTCAGCGTCTCCAAGATCCAGATGATGTGGATGATGATGATGACGGTGAAGAGGAGGTCAAGCAGGGGGATGAGAAATGTTTTCTGCCTCTCTACATGCAAGGTCACTTTGTGGAGGTACTCACTGATAACAAGAAGTACAAACTGAGGGACTTGGGCAAGGACTTTAGTTTGCCGCTGGATGTTAAAGTGGTGAGCCGTGATACTGAACTCGAGACAGATCCACTATTTGGGTTTACGTGTCTCAGAATAGAGGGAGCTATGTTAGAGCCCACCATCCAGGCAAGCTTTCCACACAAGCCAGACCACTGTTTTGAGATCCCAACCAAGTGGCTTTCTATGTCTGTCTCTTTTACCAAGGACCCCCTGCCGTGGCCAAGTGATCAACCGCCTAAGTTCCACATGGACAGGGTTACTGAGGTGACTGACACGTTCTACTACGAATTTCACAAACAGGGGAACTCAGATGCAGCTCCCCCACCTCGACCACCAAAGCGAAATCTGTCATCTTCGACGTCTTGCAAAAAATCATCATCAAAACCTTCGAGGAAATCACCCAAGGCGAACAAGTCCAAACATCGAACAGAGAAATGCATCCCAACCAAAGAGTTTTCCGATCTGACTTTGAATAGCAAAAAAAGGCCCCCAGCTCCCCCACCTCCAGTAAGTATGGCTTTCCATGACGTATTGCATTCCCGAGAGTTATTTACAATCTACTGTAATTACATTTTAACAGATCTTCTTGTCATTGAGCCTCTGTAAGACACACCAATGTGTGACTACTGATACAAAGACACAAATACACCATGTGACTTTCAGGAAATCTCAAATTGGTCAAAACGACAGAGTGTGCACAAGATGTTTCCTCTTTGCGCTGTGGTAAAGAAGCCATGTGTAATAAAACTGAATGTTTCTTCCTCTTTCTCTTATTTCGCAGGCTATCTTAGATGATCAGCTTCCGCCACCCATACCTCGAAAAGATTCATCAGCTGAAATGGGAAGAGGCAAGGCTCTGCCAAACCCTTACGTGAAAATGGAAGAGTCTAAGAAAAAAGGTGAAGCTCTTTTTGCAGACTGTATCACGCAGGTTTCAGCCACACCGGCAACCCCTAACGGAATAATGCTGATGTTATTCTATATTTCTATAATTGATCACCAAATCCCATGAAAAGACCAAAACCAACAATGCATTCCAATTTCCTCATCCAGTCTGTGGAAATCAGTCCCAAACCGATTTGTTCCAACTGAAGATGTAAATATAAAAAAAATAGGTCACAAATATATAGTTTCATTTTTAAATAAAAAGGTTAATTGACTTGTTAAAACAGAGGGGCACTGTGGTTTTTATCAAGCAAGAGCAAATAGTCCATTTGTTCGGGACTATTTTCAGCTGAGGATGAATACACATTTGGTGCTCTAGTATTTAGGGACAATTTAATACCCAGACAGTGTTTGTGGGAATGATTCAAAATAACTGTCTGTGTTCATGGTAATGAAGAAACATGTCACAGTTTCTTTTGTTTTTTTAGCTCTATGACCCAAATGAGTAAGCTACATCAGGCTTTCTCCACACAGACAAAACATTCCAGTAGGCTCAACTCATTGTTGTTTTGTTGTCTTTTCATTTGATTTGTCGACATAAAAACTAAAAAAACTGAATTTTGCGAATACAGAATATCATTACTGATAAACCGTACCCCTCTTTTCCCACAGCGACGCTGAGTGACGTCGCAGCAGATGTGGACAGCGACCATGACTATGAAACCTTCGATGAGACGTTTGCGATAATGATTTCAAAAGCCCAAGAGAATGTCACATTCTACTAGAAATGATGTTCTACTGCAGAAGCAAAATATCACATATGGCTGGTGGGAACTGAATTAAACAGTGACTTAGGAAAATGTCACATTGCAGTTTTAAAGTTCTCCTATTGTGACTAATGTTATGGTACCAAGGTACAGTCTTGTATTGTGATCCTTTACAGTCAGACCAAGCAACCTGTCCATGAAATCCTAAATATTGTGCTGAAAATAACTGGTTTAACACAATGTTAGATAATCCCATTAAATATAAAGTCAGCTATAAATTCCTGTAAATGCAGTATACTGCATCTGTGAGGACATGTGAGATAATATGCAAGATTTTTATTAACACAGTGGAGCTTTTGGTGACAAGCGAAACAGCAGAGAAATGTTTTATAAATGCAAATGCAAAGCGCTTTATTTCCTATTGTGGACACCTCATTAACAGTGTGCGTTTGCCCACACAAACATCTGTTGTCGTGACAGCATCTTCCAGCGCAATGAAAAACACCCCAGCCTTACATGTGGTCAGCGACACTCAACCACTTACCCCTATGCTCGACCAACTTCATCCTCTTCAAGCATACAGGTGGCTGTAGCTGTGCACAGAAACATGTACCGCCCTCAAACTTACAAATATACCCTTGTAGTATTTATTCGTTGGGATTTTTTGTTCAAACTTGTCAAACCATATGGTAGTTTTGGGGGCTGTAGCTTACAGTTTTGTATACAATGCCATTATATTGTGCAATAATATATATATATATAAGTGTGTGTGTGTGTGAGAAGCTTATACATGTGTATTTTTATAGATACTGATTCAACTCGGGTCATTTTTAAGGCTGTCAAATTTATTATATATCTATATACAGTTCCAGTCAAAAGTTTCCCATTCACTTGAATGGGAAAGTGTGTCCAAACCTTTGACTGGTAGTAATATATATATATATATATATATACATATATACACACACACACACACACACACACACGTATAAGCTTCACACAGGGTTACATTTGATTGTAC
Source organism: Nannoperca australis (assembly GCA_036023655.1). Lineage (NCBI taxonomy): Eukaryota > Metazoa > Chordata > Actinopteri > Centrarchiformes > Percichthyidae > Nannoperca > Nannoperca australis. The sequence continues at coordinate 11,019 of JAVQJD010041784.1, forward strand.
AGCCATTTAATGTATGTCAAACTCTTACAGTATGTATGCAAACTTTAAACAGAAAGCTCTAACCAGTCCTAGATGAGAGGCAACGGTTTTAACCACGACAAAATAGCAACTGTGCAACTTGTGGTGTGGATTCTAATGCTGCCAATAGCAGAAGCCATCACTGAAAACTAATGATCTGAGAGTACGAAACGGTGCTATGCGTTGTATCAAATCCTGTTTTCTTTATTAAAAAAAGCACTTATTGGTAGACTTGCATTTGACATTTATTATTCCGATGTGTTGGCCTACATTTCTGTTGTTAGAAAAACAATTTCAAAAGTCTGTAAATGATAAAAACAAAGCTTCATGAAAGATGACTAGAACTGTATTTTGTTTAATCTTTTAATTTGGGCAAAAACGTAAGTTACATACACAACAATAAACTGAGTACTTATGTTCCATGTTTATAAAATTACAAAATGCTTTACAATGGAGAGGAGGAAATTACAGAATAAATTGTATTAACTGCTAACAACGGCTTCTTTAACAGTAACACCTTTGGGACTTGCAAGGTAGCAGAAGCACCAAACCGTAACCATGCTTTTCTTGCAACTAACACCCACCGTAGTACCTTAACAGAGAAGGCCTCACAGGAATTCATTAACCAGATCCTATACTAATGAGTTTGGTCAAATTCATTTCAAATGAGTAACCCCCACTGGTGTTACAAAGGTGAAGGTTTCTAATCATCATTGTCTGTTGATTTGTAGTGGTCCTCGTCGATGGTGGAGAAAATGTGACCTTCGTTGCTTAGGAATTCCACTGCTTGCCTGTTAGAGCACAAAGAGAAATATAGTAACTTTGGGTGATATGAGATTACTTTTGGGGTGTGCTTGCTATGGATTATGAGGGCACAAAATGTTTGTTGCAAAATGTTCTTTTGCAAGTTAAAATTGTGGTTGAGGCCGCACCCCTTCCATGCAACAGCTTTAAAAACAAAACACAAATAGCAGTCCAATGGTGTGCGATTTCTGTGGGTCCTGAGAGTCATATGTAAAGTGAACTGTACAGTGCAATGTACTTACTTGATGACAGCCAGACTTATGCCACTGAGTCTCTGCTTTAGGTCCTGAATGCTGATGCCCTGCGGGTCTGGGCAGCTTCTTATCAAACTCAGAACCTTATGAGATGAACAACGATATTAAAAAAAAAAAAAAAAAAAAAACATGCACACAGTGTCATACTGCAATAATAGAAGCACCCTCAGACTCAGACGCAACTTCTCCTTTTTAAAAACATCCCTCCTTTTCTGCGCAAAGTATTTTCTTGTAATTTGTAGTTACAGTAAGTGGGGACATAGTACGACACAGTGATCACGTTTGCATGCACACAAAAAAGTCCACATTTACACGCAGCCGCGCATACGCCAGCTCTGATTGACAGGGATTGATGCTGTGACATGTCATTTATCATGTCAAAGTATGGAAAGGTTGGAGCTGCTTGAGACATTTGGCTTCTTTAGGTCCAAACTGATTTTTTAGAGTTGCAGACTTGTTCGACCGTGCAATAATTTAACATTTCATCGTCAGTGTTAGGTCAACGGATGCAGGACACGCTGACCGAGTGGCCCCTCTGTGCTTTCCTATTTAACAATGGAGGCAACCTTTCGAAAAGTCGTGCATTCTAAAATTTGAATGTGAAAAAATATATATATATATATATATATGTTAGGCTCACCTGGTTCTGGTTTGCGCTTAACCCATTGTTAGTCATGTTGATGGCACCTGAATAGCCTCCTTCCATCCCTCCCATGCTTTCTGTGCCTGGCCGTGACACCGGTGTGATGTTGTCGCTCACTCCTCCCCCGGCGCCCAACTAAAAGAGAAACTAAATTAAATGGTTTTGACACATTTCCTGGTAACAAAGAGCATCCCTAAACAGTGCAATGTGTTTACATTGCACAAGCACTTACAAATTGGATGCATGTTTTGTAATGGGAGAAAAAGACTGCGAAAAGCAACATTTGCTGCATAACAACAGTGTTGGTACATGCTGAAGCGGGTACAGCATATTCGCCTCAGAAAATAGTCATTCAACAAATATAACTAAGAATGTCAGTGCTTTTCAGCTTCACGTTGATGTGTGTTGTGTATCTCCAAAGCGACGGCATGTTAACACATTAATTTTCTCAATACTACCTTAAACGAGGGACTTGTTAACATAAGTAGTATTATAAGAGCTAATGTCTGTGTTTGCAAATGACAGTAAAAGGCCGTGGCTGTTGCTCAAGGTTTCTCACCTGAGGTTTGCCGAGCACCATGTGCGCTTGGACGACCTCCAGCATGTGCGAGGTGATTTCATTCATGTCCTCCAGGGGTCTGACGCCGAATGCAACGACAGACCTGTGGTTCTGAGACAGGAAGGTAGAGTCGCACTCTCAAGTCAATCTGAAGGCAACCACATGGAGTGAACAGCTCTGCAAGCAATCGCTACACATCCTCCTCATCGCAAACTGCACTGCAAGAAACTGCGTTGGTCGGTGTACCATAGCCTTTTCGAATTTAACGAATTTGCAAAACACATAAACGATATAAATTGCAATTTCAAAAAGCATACAACATTCAGAGTGCAACTGCTCATGAAACAATCCTGTATCTACCAGCAAATTCAAAGACATTAAACTCACCTGGAAGGAGCGCAGATTGCCAGAGACTTTGACATATGTGCCTGGAGGCAGGACAGTGCTGTCCACACTGGGGTCCTATACAAACAACAACAACAGTGCTGTTAGGGAGCTTGATTTGTTTAGTTTACCAAAGATCTGCTGCAGCTTCTGAACAAGGAATAATAAAACAATCCCAATATGTTAAGTTGTGAAAGTGCACATTTGCCATTGAGGGTGTATATCCCTGCTGTGTTTATTTATTTTACATTTATGTGACCTCATGTACATTGATGTTTGGCATCATAACAACTGTATCTATGAGCTAACGTGCCTTTGAACCAAAACCCTTTCAGGTTAATAATAATAATAAAGTTGAAATTGAATTCACTGCTCACCAGAAATCATGGTCAGTGATGATTATTCGTACTATTCTATTACCTGTTCGTAACTATTACCTGATACAATCAAATGTTTTTGCATCCAAACATAGCCCACATTTTAAAAGGTTGAAAAACTTCAGCTAAACAGGAAACCACCAGCAGCCTCCTCAGAAATTGTTTATTAATGAGCACACGTTTATATTTTACACAGGTGGTTCGTGCTTCTCTTGCGTGACTGAGTTAAACACAACAGTAGATTCGTTTTTTTTTTATTGTTTGTGCCAAGGTAAAAGCATCCTCACTGACCTCAGTGTCTACCCACTGCTTCACATCCATGGGAGCGCCTGTCATGTCATCGACCTTATACTGGATGTTTGTCATGGATTTGTCTGTGCTCCTGATGACACCCACGATGGTAACCTATGACAAGGAACATGAACCGTTATTTCACAGCGAGATCAAGAAAGTTATGTGGCTGCATTCTTATTATAGGGGTGAAACAATTTGATGTAGCGCATCATGTCTTGTTTAAGTACGTCAGACAATTTCTTTTTCTTTTTTACTTCTTCAGAAATTGTGCTGATCAATGCAGGTTGTGGGTTTTGTGGCAATTTCCCCCCTTTTCTCATAGTCTATTGGACAATTCTCCCAGCATTGTGGGCGTCACTGTAAATTTACTTATCCGACAACTACATGCTACTAAGAATTACTTGATTGATTAATCTTCAGATTATTTTCTTGATTCATCGTTTTTTTCCTTGTCAGAAAATAGAGAAAAACACAATTTTTTTGATTTGCCCAGACCCAAAGATTATGTATTCAAATAGCTTGTTTTATCCCGCCAACAGTTCGAAACCCCAAGATATTTAGTTTACTATGACAAAAATCAAAAAGGCACTAAACCTTTGCATTTGAGAAACTAGAACTTGTAAATGTTTGCCATTTAGCTTGAGAAATGATGGAAATGATTACTCAAATATCAAAATAGTTGCCAACAGTATTTTCCATTGCAAGACTCATTGATTAATCAGCTAATTGGAGCTCTAGCTGCAACAATTTGATACTGGATTAATCATTGGTCACTTCTCAAACAAAAATGCCAGACAACATCTAATTCTAGCTTTTAAAATTGGGTTTTGGTGCATTTCTCTTTTTGTTTATACAACTGTACATTTACTTTATTTTGGTTGGACAAAACTGGTCATTAAAGACATCAACTAAGGCTCAGATATTGTTTTGAACCCCCTTGGAAGCATCAGAGATCAACTGATAATTATAACAATCATAAGTTTCAGCCGTAGTGCAACTGGACACTACTGATAGTTACTTTCATGTTCTGCCACTGTGCAGTCCACCGCTTTGCTTCGGCTTACCTGGGCAACTTCCACATCTCCTACTTTGAAGGCCTCATCAGCCTGAGAAGCAGACATCAGCTGAGACACTGTGCAGGGGATTATCTGCGTGGCCCGGGTTCTCTGCAAAAACACACACATATAGACAAGTTAACTGCTGGTCTTCACCATCCAGCTAAGCATCCAGTGGGTCCATCAGTACACAGGAATATGTGTAAAAACAAATGTGTAAAACTGGAGAAAGAGGGGCCGAGCTTATGACATGATAGGTTGTTAAACCTCACCTATTTAAAATATAAAAGTGGAACTTAAGGGATGGCCTTGTTTTGATTGATATTCTGCACAATTGTATTGCTCTACATCCGTTTCCAGTGGATTATAAATATGTTGTGTAGACTTCTGTACAAACCCCTTTCTTCTCTCCTCCCTGGGATAGGGAAGGTGATGCAAAGCCTCCTGGAGACTGTGTGTAACCTCCGACCATACTCGACTCGTTGTACCCTCCTGAAAAAACAAAAAGGGGATGACAACTGAGATGATGAGCTGTTTATTAGTCATGTTTTCCATTTGACACACAAATTTTTGCCAACTGACGTTAACGTCAAAGACGCAACAACAAAGAGGCACGTTAACGCCAGTAGTCATGCTAACGTTAGCCGCAGCCAGACAACATCAACAAGCCGACCTAACCACTATATGAACATAACAGTGTGGACAATAAACTCACCCTGATTCCACATGTTGACACTTTGTAGTTACGTGAATAAAACCAATTCTGAAATGTCACTAACAATGTGAAGCAGGAACAACAGCCGCGCGCAGTTCTGTAGACTTTTTCCTAGGCAGTCCCGCGCGCCAAACTCAATGTACAGCGCATGCGCGTTACAGAAGTCCCGCGAAACCTACTTGGGTGAAAATCGATATGATTCCCTGATTTTCGCTTGTCAGACAGTCATTCCTTTCCAGGTGTGTACAAATATCGTTTTGTTGCTAGGATTGGTGACTCAAACTTTCGCATATGGCTCTAGTCACATCCTTAGCGTGTATTTACCAGACATTATGGCTCAAATAGCTTATTGGGGGCGGTATAGCCAGGGACAGACGGCTACAGCCACGGAGAACGAAGTGCCTGACAGTCAGAGTTAGGGGAACAATCTCTAAGTCAAACCAAGGCTTTGCTGCTTTCACGTCCTGTTGGAATCCTGCATCCGTGGCAACTGTGTGACCATTAACTACATTACACTTAAAAAGTCTTAGTAAAAATATACATTCCTCCGCTAGTAAACGTTAAGCAGCATAATGTTAGCATATATTTATAAAATAACGATAGGCATAATATCCTCAAGTTTTAACAATTTGGGAATTCTAAAATACCCACCTGATATCTATTTTTTATGTTCTTCTGTTTGATTAACATATTACTGTCAAATCACCTGTAAAAAGAGATTATTGTTTTCTGTATCAAACTGAAAGAAATACTTCAGTAATAGTCATACATATTACAATACATGTAATAGTCCATAAATTACTATCACAGATCCGAAGATTTCGAGCATCACCCGAAGGCAGCATAACTGTCTTTTATGTATTCAATATACAAGAAATGTTACATTTACAATATATGAAAAATGGAAACATTAACACTCCGATAAAAAAAAACCTGAAGTGAACCCCGGTCTACTGTAAATGTACATGCAATAGAGGGCAACTGTAGGCCAACTGATTTTATCTTTAGCCCACATAAAAATAGTTCCTATTGAGGGATTCAGTACTCAAGTACCCGGATTAGTGTATCTGATGCCTTTTATGGCATTCTCAAATCTCTATCCTATAAATACACATTGTTTAGTTAGTTAGTACACTGTTTTAATCTCTGAATTACAGCTCTGGAATCATTCCCTCTATACAGAATTCTTGCCTCATAGCCTACCGTAAGTGTATTCTGGGTGTGCTGCCAAAAACTAGTGGCTACTCTGCTTTTAATTCACAACAGATTTTACGTTTGAATTTAATTATTAGAGTGTATAATAATATATCATATTATTATATTATCATAGGCTGTTAATTTTTGTTTTATATTTGACATTTTAACAATAGAAGGAATAATATTGTGTCCCACTTGCAGAGAAATGGACAGGCCTAAGACGCGTAACGAATAGCTGTATCTTATCTTGCTTTATTCTTTATTGACTTACTTGACTTTCGTCCTTTCGCCTTTCTCAAAGAGTTCAACATGTCCGCAGTAACGCTGCTCTTAAATTGTCTGCTTTTCAAAGAGGTTCTTGCGCTGTCAGGTGAGTAGCCAAAACACTATACTGTAGTACACAACGTTAAAATGTTTCTTGAACAGTGCGTGAACACCTTCACGTGCGCAATTTTATCCAGGGAACTTCTGGCACATCACGGATCTGCACTGGGACCCAACATACAAACTGACCGATAATCCTGAACTTGTGTGCGCGTCAAGCGGCACAAGACCTGCAGCCAATGCGGGGACATTTGGAGACTATGCTTGTGACTCGCCATGGCACCTTATAAACTCCTCTGTGTATGCCATGAAGGACATTCTGCCAGACCCGGACTTCATCGTATGGACAGGGTAAGTAGCCTATCTCCTTTAGGCTGATTGTGACGTTTTTCATAAATCCTGCTGACAAGTCCATCTCTAGAGAGACAAATGTATTTTCATTCGTATGTCATGCACACAGCTTGGAAGTATTGTCCCATTGAAAGAATATTGCTGTAGGCCTGCATTGTACACAATATCTCCTACTCTACTTTAGTGGACCCTCTCTGGGCCCAAGAAATCCTCACTTTCCCCACTCAGCATTTCTATAATCTATACGATGATAATCTATTGTTTTGCTTCTCAGAGATGACACACCACATGTACCCAACGAGGATCTGGGAGAAAAAGAAGTGCTCCACATTATCAGCAACCTTACCCACGTGATAAATCAGGTGTTTCCAAGTAAGTGTGAGGACAGCTTGCGTATTTGAGGGAGAAAACATCGGAGATCAACATACACTGATTCCTTCAGATTAATGATGAACGCATTACATTACTGCCTTCCCTAGACACTAAAGTGTACTCTGCTTTGGGCAACCACGACTACCACCCTAAGAGCCAGCTTCCTGCAGCCCCAAGCAACATCTATGACCGAATAGCAGAAATGTGGCAGGACTGGTTGGATCCAGAGTCCCAAGGAACATTTAAAAAAGGTGGATAGACTTTGATATTTGTTCTTTTGATATTAACAGTTAGTTCCATAAGACAATCAATACATCACCTTATGACACAAATTGTGCTTAAAACATGAAGTATACATTTGAAAGCATGCATTTTCTACGACTATTATTATTATTCTTTTGACATAGGTGGATATTACACAGAAAAGCTGCTGAATCGAACAGGTTTCAGGTTGCTGGTCCTCAACACCAATCTCTATTATGACCAGAACAAGTTGACCCAGAACATAGACGACCCAGCGGGCCAGTTCAGCTGGGCGGACCAGGTTCTTTCAAAGGCCGCCAACAGCAAAGAAAAGGCAAAGCATCTTGTCAATCTGATTCTTAGCACACGGGTTAAATTGGATTTAATTTCCATTATGTGCTATCCTGCCTTCTGTTATTTTGCTATCATGTTCTAATTACTGCTTAGAGGGCAATAACATATTCAGTGCAACATAAATACCTCATTCCTCTTAACGTTGGTTACCAGGGTAAACACAAAGAATACTTTTAGTTTACTTCCTCTGTATGAGTTAAGTTATTACTCAACTGATTATAATAGCACATCTCTGCATTGGTTTCTCTACCAGGTATACATCATTGGCCACGTTCCTCCAGGTTTCTTTGAGAAAAAGAGAAGCAAGCCATGGTTCACACCTACATTTAACCAACTATACATGGATTTAATTCAGAAGCATCATTCGATCATACTTGGACAGTTCTTTGGCCATCATCATACCGATAGCTTCCGAATGTTCTACAACTCAGAGGGTAAGGTCAGACTGTTGTGACACTACTTCTACTGCTTTCACTTGCTTTGCATCAGTAGTGATTCATTGGTATTTAATTGATTAATTCAATAAATGAAAGGTGATGGCCCTTCTGTTCCTACAGGCTCTCCTATCAGTACGATGTTCCTCAGCCCAGGCGTCACACCGTGGAAAACAACACTTCCTGGAGTCACGGATGGAGCCAACAACCCTGGGATTCGAGTCTTTGAATATGACACCCAAACACTCCTGGTCAAAGTAAGTCAAGGCCAGTCTGTGTCATTTCAATTTATATATCCGTTCTAAGCTGCAATATTTGTTATTTTAATACCATTTGCAAACCACAAATGAAAGCACCTGTTTTTGTGGTTTCTGTTTATTTTAAACACACTCAGGATGTGGTGACCTATTATCTGAACCTGACTCACGCTAATGCAGCCCGCGGACGCTGGGAGAAGGAGTACCGCCTCACAGAGAGCTTCAGAGTCCCGGACGCCTCCCCGGCCTCCATGCATCAGGTTCTGGAGCGCATCGCTAATGATCGCTGCTACCTCCAGAAGTACTACGAGTTCAACTCTGTCAACTACGACCTGACAGAGTGTGCCAGTGACTGTCGTGTTGACCACGTGTGTGCAGCCAGAGAGGTAGACTTTGAGAGGTATGAACACTGTCTGGAAAAAGAAGGGGCGGCTGCCATTTATGGTGGGTTGCTGCCGGTCCTCTCTGTGGCTGTAAGTTTGGTTTTGGCCAATCGGTAATGTTCATCTATATCACAGATGATGTTTAAAATACTGAAGCTTCAGGGAGCCATTGGACAGTAAATCTGAAACTGAAGATCAAGATCAATGAGGTCATGTAATTGTTTTAAATGATATGATATCTATAATTGAAGTGAGTCATGCAATAGATGTCCTTAAGCAAGGAAAAAACCCACCTTTGGCTTCAGCTATCTTTGGTGTGGCCTCTTTACCGTGGTTTATAAGAACTGGTTGACTATTTAATTTCCTGTCAATAGGAGAACTATGTGGTATTCATGTGGCTAAAAAGGCAGAAGTACATACCAGTCAACTGTAATGTTCTGGATCACATCCAGACTTTTAGCAATTATTTCTCTCCGTGCAAGCTTTTCCTGTCTAAATATACAGTTTATATTTAATAAAACCAGAAATGACTAATTGGGTGAATGTTATTTTAACAACAAGGATCAATTCACTGTGAATATCTGTTATCGCAAAAGTTAATCTGTTTATTAATATCAATTGCACTCATTCATGCCCATATTACCTAATAAACAATGCAACCCCTTGCAAAACATATTAGATAGAGCTGCATTATTTCGGCTCTGTAACGCTTCCTGTTAAGCCATAGTTTCGTATAAACACTGAACAAGTTTATAATTACTATCGGTAAAAATAGGGAAGTGCAATATGTCATTGTATAACATGACAGATACTGTACTTTGAGCCTGCTGTGAAGTCACATTTATTGAGTGCATGCTCGAGCCGTGACAACAGTAATGTGGCAATCCTGTGGTTACACTTCAGTTCGTACACTTTGGTCATGGCAGAAGAGCGATTTGTTGAGGAGTCCGTTCACATGACCAGGACTTGTTTGTTGGAAGTGAAAGGTTGCATCGCTGCATCCAGAGCTGTTGTGTAGTCTTGGAGGCGCACCTCGGTGCAGGCCGGAGCGCTCAGCTTTCCCTGCTGGATAAGGTAACACAGTTCATCCAGCATGGTTCTAAATGCCGTTCCATCTAAGGAGAAGGTCAGACAAAATGCGTATTCAATGAATTTCAAAAGACTTATTTGGGTGTCTCGATGTATCAAGAGGAAGCTCTATGCAGGCTCACTTTCTGAGTGATCTTTTTTCCACTGCGTGACCCAAAATCCCCGAACCTTCACGTCCTTGAATATAAGAGCACTCTGGGGAGAACAAGTTTAGTACATGTACGGAGAAAAAAAGCGTCTTATTTTAAATCTGAAAATTCATCTTACCACAGGCACAGTAACTGGCTGTTTGGCCATCCCTCCATACGTCACCATAGATCCTCCAAACCTGGAACGCATTGGGAGTCACGGCATTTTATGAACCGAGTTTCTCTTCGGTCAAAGATATTACATCACGTCAACAAAGATGATTCAGTATCCTCACTGTAGATGACGGAGCAGCTCTGTTGCACTCTTGCCTCCGACTCCATTCAGTGCCAGTTTAGGCTTTGGACAGGCCTTTATAAAAAAGAAAAAGAAGCATATTTATATTTGGACATCGTTTAGTGACCAATAGCAGAAGCTACATGATCATATATTTTAACCAGTCTATAGAACCCCAGACCTCAAACAGTTCCTTAATCTCAGGCCGCCTCAGCGTCTCCTCTTTGATCACGTGAGTTGCACCGATGGCCTTCAGCCTATCACTGAGCTGTGTGAACTCTGGCCTTTGAAAAGTAAGACACAACAAAGACGTTCATAGCAGTCATACATTCTAACACACAAAAAACTGACAACCCGAGCCAGTGATTGGGACTGAAAAGCTTAGTCTCCTGTAAAGACATGTTATACTTAGTAAGAAAGATAGGTGAAGTGTAGCCAGTCGGTAATTTACCCACAACATCTTTAAAATGCTGTCATTTAAGAGCTAATCTGTTATTACTGAGATCACCTGTCTCTGACAACGTTGATAGTGTTTATTCCTCTTGCAGCAGCAATCTGTATTACAGCCTGCCCAACTCCACTGTTGGCTGCATTCTGGATCACAGAATCACCTGCGAGGACATCAGATTGGTTGAGACTACTGCACAGTATGTCATGTTTTTAAACATAACAGGAAAACTGCATCCTCAAGTCTCCATTTAGGTTTTGTATTTCATCAGCACTTTAATCGGGTTTGTTGTTCTCATCGCGTGTCTGCCAGCTTTATTTATCGATTGATAAACTTCCTGTGAAAGTTTACATTGTAAAAACCAGCTCGTAAACCTGACCAAGTAAGTCACACATGCTTCAGCTGTCTTTTGAAACATACATACTAATAAAAAAAGGTTTTTCTAGTCTTTCAAAATATTGGTTGTTCAGGCCCTGTGTGAGGAAATTACCTGGTTTGAGATCTTCAAAATCGGAGAGTATCCTGAAGGCAGTGCAGGGATTCACCCCCAGTGTGGCAGCAGACAACAAGGGAATGTCATTCGGCAGCGAGATGACATCGTTCTCAGCTAGCACTGCATCTGTCCTCCAAGTCCCTGGGCACACAAAGGCACAAAACTCCAATGTTTAGAGACATATTTGTGACCACATGGACTCATTTGTGAAATTCAAGCTTTACTTCACCTAGACCGGCATCTTTTGGGATGACCCAGTCTCCTGTTTTGAGGGACTTCACCTGGCTGCCCACCTCTACGACCAGGGCCACTCCCTCATTGCCCCCAACAGCAGGGAGGTCAGGCAGGATAGCATAAGTACCTGTAAAAACACTGTCAGATTATCACCTGATCTTCATACCGTACAAAAAATAAATACTGTACTGGGGTTGTAGGCTGTCTTGTTCCTGTTGGTAGAGCTGCTTTCAAATTACGCTACTGTACGAGTGCTGTGAGGTAAACAACAAAGCAAATACCTTGAATCATGTTGATGTCAGATGGGTTTATTGGCGCTGCCAGCATTTTAACAAGGACGTCCTTTGCACCTACGGGTGGCAGAGCTACATCCTCCAACCTGGCAACCAAAAAAAACCCTCCTTTAATTCTGTACATAAATCCTGCATTACAGGATTCCTGGTGTTTTCACCAACCTTCATCAACATGGTTTTACATGTATGACCAGACAGATATTGGAAACAATGAACTGAAAAATGTAATCATGAAAGCTTTTTAAAAAATGTTAAAAAAGCAGACAAGGAATACTAGATACCCATGAAAAACGTTATATTAAATCATTCATTAGTGCTGAAACAATGTCACAATTAACTAATTAGTCAATCAACAGAAAAGTAAGCAATTTTGATAATTGATTAATCATTTAAATAATTTCTCAAGCAAAAATATTTGCTAAGATTTGCTTGTTCCAGCTTCTCGAATATTGGGATATGTCAACTTTGTCTGTTAAATAGGAAAAATACAGTTTGAAAACACTTCGGATTAAGCATAAATCTTAACTACGTGTTTTTCGAGAGCGGAATGGGCTCGTTGTTGCCCCTTGTGGCCGTTAAGGGGAAAAACAGTCACTACTGCAGGCGGTTCTGACCAGCCGTCAAGTACCAGTGGGTGTTTTTCCTCCTCTGGCGCCAGGGGGTAGTAAGGTATGGAGCTAAATTAAGGTCCTAAGTTTTGTTCATTCGAAAAAACAAATCTGAATCTGAAAGTTCAAGTTTGAAAAATGTAGTGATGTATTCAAAATAAAAATAATTGTATGAAAAGTTTTTTCGGTTTGAATATAATTTTGATTCAGCTCTAAAATGTTTTTGAATAAATAATTTTTTTCAGATTTGATTTTCATAAATATTTTGATATTTTAGTTTTTTTAAATTTTGGTTCAGATTTTATGTTTTCACATTAAAAAACTTTTTTTTCAGTTTCAAGATTTTTTTCTTCAGTTCAGGTCTTTTTGTTTCACTTTCAGATCTTTTTTCGTTCAGACTTCTGACCCTGATCTGGCGTGGCTTCAACTGAGAGAGGCTTGGAACAATGACTGACAGCATGAACAGTAGGATGAAGACCTAACCTGTCCATCATGTTGCCTTCAGGAAACTGTAGTTACTGGGAGACGTATGACTCCACACGTTCTACACACTAAAATCGCGTGATTGACAGTTAAACAGCTGATGCCAGTGACCAAGCTCCGTTTAATAAACTGTTTTAGACAGCATCGAGCACTAATAATAGTGTAAAAGCAATACACTTTGCCAGATTGTGCATTTGAACAACCACACTTTTAATTCAGACTTTTCCCACTTTCACATAGCGTCTGTGAACGCAGCATAATAGGATGGCGTCCGCTCCGCCAGGTCAACCTGCTGCTCCGGTGCGCAAGTAAGTTTGCTATTTTAGAACAGATGCTCTGGCAAATAAGTCTAAATAATGTGCATGTGCCATTTTTGTAACATGGGGCCACACATGGAGGAGGAAATGGGGTTTTAGGTGGAAGTTACGCACAGGGCTAGCATTAAGATGAACCAGTTCGATGTCAGCAGCCTCTGCCCCGATGCCCTTGAGCAAGCCACATCATTGTTTTCATCAACGGTCCAGCTTGCCTGGACTGAGGGTGTGTTACTGTGTGAATGTAAAGCAGGGTGGTGCTTCGAAACTGCACAGTGCTCATCTTTCTCTGGACAAACAGAAGAAGAGGTGCTGACCTGCGGATGGAACTTGTAGTTTAACCTCTCTCCTTTCGCTATTAATGCCCACGATTTAAATTCTAGCCCCACTGATATAATTTGCCAGTCAGAAGCTCCTAACATCTGTTCTTTTACTGGTTTGATTGGGAACAAGTACGAGGTCTTCTGGGGACCGGTTTCAATGTAATCTGGCCTGAAGTTGTTGAGACATCTCGCTCAAAGTGCAGATGGACAGACAGACGGCCCTCTGTTTCTTGGGTCAATGATCTCATCCACAGTCCGAGCAGGAAGTGGCAGCCTAACGTCTTTAGATTGTTTACAACGAAGCACCTTTCATTTTCATTCAGATAATTCAACAAGCTCTTATGGCCACTTCCTGGTCAATGTATTATTATGATTTTGAAACCTTCTTAGTTAAAAATAATGTTACAGTTAAAGAAGAAATGCCAAGAGATTCCACTCACCAAGCCTGAAAACATTGCATCAGTTGAAGGTTTATTACAGTGACCCTTCACACCACTCAGCACCAGACTGCGACTGTGTTCAGGTCATTTGTAAATCTCAGCAGTCATTTCAGCACTGTGCTTTCATGCAGAGAGGATTTTCTACCTGCTGCAAGCAGAGCCAACACTCAAATAAAAAAATGAGCTTTGGTCTGTAGGTGTGTATCCCTGCAAAATCCCACATTCATAACGTTCCCTTCAAGCGCTGCATATACTGGAAGAATGCAGCATTCCTGGGTTGATCACTTTAAGGACACATCCTTTCGTGTTATACTGTGTGTTTATGAAGGTACATTTTATTCGGATGATGTTTTTAAGGTGATGACTAGAGCACAGTTTACCTAATACACATCAAAGTGGCATCAAAACATGTTGGATGGGATAATGTTGTTGTTTCAGGACATTTTGTCCTCCAAGAACATTTAAAATGACCAATCTCAGAACTGAATTTGAACCAGGATTTTCTGTCTGGGATGTCTGCCTTTCTGTTTTGTCTGTCCTCCTTCTCCTCTCACTAACAACCCTGCATGAACTCAATGACACCCCCCCTCCCCCTACATCATCTCACCTGCTATTTCACTAACAAACACTGCCCCTCTGTGGCCCACAGGCGCTACTGTGTCCTACAGCCAAGCAGGGAACAGGGAGACATTTAAAAAAAGAAACAACCCAAATTCACTTTGCCCAGCAACAGTCACACTGTGCGGACTATATAAAACGCCTTCAGAGGCAGCGGAGCCTGAGGAGAAGAAACAGGAAGATGCTTGTTTTCTGCACTACAGTGGCCGACGCAGACACCAGCCAAGACGTCAGCCTCGTCTACAAGTACGGAAGCGAACGCCTCATTAACTCCCTGCACAGTGTTTGTCCTCCCTGATCACTGACATGTTTCAGGTTTTGAATCAGAGTGGTGATGGGCAGTTGCATCTTGACAACCCACATCAAGATCTGATCATGTGATGTACCTGCATCTGTATGTTTATCATTCTGTTACTAAATCTTCCTTCAAAATCTATCCAAACCGAACAAGTTGTGCTGCTTTTCTAAAACATACCCTGCTTTATCAGGGCAGAATATCATATATATATATATATATATAAAATTATATTCCTGATTTTTTTGTGCTATCCAACTGCACCTGTTTTTAGTAAATAAGAGATTTAGTCTTAACCGAGCAGATTGTGTTTATTATAACTTTCATTTCTCTTTTAAAGTCAAGTTCAGAAATTAACATTCACCCAGTGAAATGGGGAAAAAATTGCTTCCTCTGGATCAAAAGCACATTTCAACAGTGGACTGATTGGATTTATCTCACGAGCGTGTAACGGCAGTCTGTAACTCACAGATCACATGAATTATACATACAACTGTGAGCATGACAGTAAGATGTGATAGATGAGGATGTTGTTGATGTATGGGAACGTTCATCTGCCTCACTTTAAAAATGTCCATTATACATTTTCACAATATGCAACAGCGGCTACAAAACACCAGGCAGAGACCAGACTGAATGTGTTTTTTCTTTATTTGCGATAAAAAATAGGTATAAGATCTCCCTTTACAAATATACCAGGGAAATGCAGCAAGTTGTGAACCCCGTCCCTGTACGGAGACCAAGGGACTGCAGTGGAGTCAACATTTGGAAGGACAGAATTATACATAGAAACAGTGCATTTACATGCACACTGAGAATGAAATTACAACCACAGCTGTCCTGTGAAAACAACATGACCGGCTTAAAGTTAAGCATAAGGTGGCTCAGAGTGCTCCGGGGGCACTGTGGCTGGTAAATACTTGATTTCCTGCAGAAATAGTTCAATCTATCTCGTGCAATCAACATTTCCTTCACCCTTCTTCCTTCCTTTTTTAAAAGGTAAGCTGGTGAGTTTTATCCTGAACAAACATTGAGGCCTACGTTCAGTGTTTCTCACCAAAACAAACGGAATCCTCACTAAAACATGTGCAACGCTGATGTTAATGAGCTACACTGACTATAAACAACCCGTTTACAAGAAAACTCCACCGGGGCGAATTTTGTAACTGCATTACAGTGTGCATGTAATGTACTGAGAGAGAGAGAGAGGGTGAAACGTTCCTTAAATAAGACAATACAAAGGCCTCAGAGTTACATTGATATACATATAAATCACCCAACTTAAGAGTTCACCATACACATACACTTAAGGGCATAGCAGAGAGAGAGAAACAAACCAAAGAAAGTACAGTCACCCCCTATAGCTAAGTGTCTGTATCTAAAGTCCCACAGATATGCTACAATAGGACAAGTTCCAGATCTACTGTATCTGAGGATGCATTCCAGTGCGCATTTTCTTAAACGCAGCTAGAACTGGTGCGACAGCCCAGTTAAGTTTTTTAATCTCACTTGGACATCCATTCAAAACAAGTTGTTGCTGTAGAGTTCTCACGTGCAACGTGGAGTCTGTGTTTTTACTTTAGTGGGCATGGTCACAATCCTGTCATGGTGCCCCTGTTACTTTCTATCAGACAGTCTTGAGGTACGCGTCCACCGCCGGGTGAGGCAGCAGACAGAAAGCTCCAGGATTTTGCACATGGATTTTGGCTCAGTCAGGAAGATTTAGAGTGAAGCAGCAGCTGCGCACACATACAGGAATCTGACCTGATGTGCAACTCGCCGAACAGACTGGAAAAGTAGTGGGGAGATAAGAGGAAAAAGAAGAACGCCCACATACTACCTCCTCACCAGTACATTCACTGTGTGTGTTGCCGTCATGCCAAGTGTTTTTGCTTAATATTTCAATAGGTGTTTAAGTAGTTTT